>CM067343.1:590489-640489 GCA_034190875.2 Urechis unicinctus
CCTAACCCTAACCCTAACCCTAACCCTAACCCTAACCCTAACCCTAACCCTAACCCTAACCCTAACCCTAACCCTAACCCTAACCCTAACCCCCTAACCCTAACCCTAACCCTAACCCTAACCCTAACCCTAACCCTAACCCTAACCCTAACCCTAACCCTAACCCTAACCCTAACCCTAACCCTAACCCTAACCCTAACCCTAACCCTAACCCCCTAACCCCTAACCCCTAACCCTAACCCTAACCCTAACCCTAACCCTAACCCTACCCTAACCCTAACCCTAACCCTAACCCTAACCCTAACGATGCGTTTGGTGTAGAGTTCTCCAAGCTGTTTGATAAATACGTGGTGCCAAACATAAGTGACGACAGCCTTGTAGTTGGCTGGAGAACCAACCACATGCAATACTGGCAGAACCAGGTAAACTTTGTTGTATGGTGTGCAACAAGCGGCTGCGGAGTTTCTGCCCTGGACCACCTCAGATCAGATTCCCCAGCACTGAGTAACCTCTACAGGTTCCACGTCTACTACACAATCCGGAGACTTTTAGACGAAATGAGAATAGCACTGCCGGATGGCGCCACATGGTCGGCTACCAACAATCCCTTTGACAAGAGAATCTACCACCAGCTCTGCCACGAGTTTGGGGTTAACGAAAACAGCGACTGGAGGATGCCAGGCGGCAACCAGGGTTTAGGGCGGATCTACTTCACCGACCCCGAAACACACAAGGTACGGGTGATCACTCATTATGGAAACACCCACCTCTACGAATCCGTCAGGCAAACCTTTGAGAAATCAACCAACGGGTTTGTTTTCCAGGGCGGCAAGCTGCACATTGATTTCATAAAGCAAGACCAAGAGTGGGCAAACATCGCCTGGAGCACCTTCATCCTGGAAAAATCGGAGGGGTTGACATCCTCAGGTATCTCACGGATCAGCGACAGCATTCGGACCTGTGTCTGGGCCATTCTTAGTGCTCAGGCGCAGACCCGCTCAAAGATACTAGGTGTTGGAACGTCCTTTGATGCTCAAAAGCAATTTCAGGCCAACATTGAGGATGCCATCAACTCCCCAGTGGACATTCCTTCATCCATCCGACGGTACCAGAACGTCCTACAGAATGCCTCTTCAAAGGTTGATTATGTGTTTGGAACAGGCCTGTATATGGCTCCGTCGGATATGAGCCTTGCCATTGGAAACGTTGCTGGGTACAACAATCTGATTACCATCCCGACTGCGGAACAGCAGATCGGCATCAATACTGATGTCAACTTGGTTCCAGTGGTTCCAGATAGAGGAAGCTCTCCAAGGCCGGCCCCTATGGCCCGTGGGGCGTTCGAGAATGAGAAAACCGCTCTTATTGTAGGCGGAATCGCTATAGGCTTAGCTCTGCTTTGGTTTGCTACGTAGTAAGTCACAGAGTATCAGGAGGATAACGCCTTGTAGGACTTTTACTGCCTTTGTAGATAGTTGAGGGGTCACCCCAAGAGCCCGAGCAAGCTGTGTACCACCGGAATTTACGATACTCCTAGGAGAGAGGAATTTGTTGGGATTGCTCTTCCATGTCAGAAGTTTACATTCTCGGCCCCACTTAACCCAAAGGTCACCTTGTTGATACAATCTAAACTCCAGAGTGGCCTGCAGCCCATGCTTAGACACTGCCTTCTCCCACCTCGTAACTAAGACTTCAGTTTCTTCTTTGGAACCCACCTGATCTTCTGTTAACCCAGCAGGCATTTCAGTAATAGCCCATGGTGGACTAGTCGTACTCGACCTATCATAAGTTTCGTCAATGAGGTTAGGCTCCTCATCATCAAAGTCTCATTCCTCTCCCCTTCCATAGCCCCCTCCTCATCTGGGTCGTCAAATGCTGGGTTATCAAACTCCATGTTTGTGTGTTAAAGATATAAGAGTAATTAATAATTCAACTTGACGAGTACTTACGGACGAAAACTACACCCACACCGCCAGATACGCGAACCGCTCGGGTAAAGGGCGTGCGACAGTCTGTAGTCGTTACAAACAATCAAAGCACTATTGACCAGAACCAAGAACTGCTGGTTCGCTTCCCCAATCTAGGCGCAGACGACGTCATTGTTCCAGCGACAGCACGGCTGGCTTTTACAATCACGCTGTCCTCGACTGATCTTAAACGCAGCATTGTGCAAAACTTGGGCCACGCCGTGGTCAAGAAAATGACAATCAAGATTTCCAGCAATGAGGTCATGTCTGTTGATGACAGCGATGTGTATCACTGTTACCACGACTTGTGGCGGACTGCACAGGAGAGACAGGGCCTCCAGTATCAGGGCATTGACACATCAGATGACAGAAACACAACTAAGATACGAATGGGGACAGGAGACAAGGATGAGACTGAGAAAGAGGATTTGGCCATAGCCAGTGTGTATGGTAACAGGTTCTACTTCCGCTTGACTTTGAACTCCTCGAGAGTCACATACCATTCTACCAGAGTGCGCTTAGTGACAGACTGGAGTACGAGCTCACGTTCAACCGCGTAATTCACGCAACGGGCGACACCGCTGCCAGCTACAAATTTGATGGCATCTCGCTGGAGTATGACATGGTTACCCAAACAGAGTTGGCCCGCATGATACGCACCCAGTACACAGGTCGGCTCTCGATTCTGTATGACCGTGTTCTTCGTCGCAGGAAGCTTGTATACAATAAAAGAGATACACTGTGGTACATCAACCTGAACGTGCCGGCTCGCAGCATGAAGGGCATCCTACTGCTCTTTGAAGACCTAGAGGGTGCCTCATACGCCAGGAAGACAGAGTCGTTCTACAACCCAAAGATTACAAAAGTTGAAGTGACCATTGAGGGCATCCCCAACCAACTCTATGCCCAATGCATGCGTGGCTACCAGCAGTTGGATGAGGTGAAGAAGGCCTTTGCAGCAACGAGTAAACGAGACCCCAGTGTAGCAATAGCTGTAAAAGTCTTGTCATTGTCGGACGTGTCCATAGGAGAGTACCTAACCACCAAGTATTCTCTGTGGCTCGACTTAAGGACGAGTGATGACGACGAGCTGCACGGTAGTGGCAGGGCCGTGGAGAATGCGTCTGAGGGTATTACCATTCAGATCACGAAAAAATCACAGGCTTTGATGAAACCAAAAACTGAGTTAACATTTCAAGATGGTCCCTGTTCGGCAATTGTTTGTGGGCAGACAGGATGTGGGAAAACCGCATTCATCCTCGACCTACTTGAAGCGCCCTTCTTCGGTGCCTTCGAGCATATTGTAATCCTCTGCCCTACCATACGTTTTAACGAGGCCTATCAGACGCGGTCATGGGTGTGGGATGATTCAGAGGTCTACGTCGTGATCCAGGGGAGCGGCTCCATGACCACCTGAGGGCTTTCTACCACTGCTTCAAAGGCAAGCCTACCCTCTACATTATTGATGACTGTTGGGCAACAAAGGCCCTAACCAAGAAGAAAGACATGTTATCCGAACTGGCCTTTAGCGCCGCCATGTGCAACAAAGTGTCTGGGTCCTCACCCAAAAGTACAACTCTGTGCTCAAGGACTTACCTGAGCAGACTCGCTGGATGGTGCTCTTTCACACCAAGGACCGTGACTCGTTTGAAGATGCCTTGCGTGAAAATGATGTAATTCCAACAAAAGAGGAACGTGCCACAGTACACCAACTACTAGCAAAGACCAAGCACGCAAAACTGCTGCTGAAGACTAATCAACCTACTGCATATGCCGTCGATGGATGTGGATGGCGGCTAGGTCGTCGTCGAATATTTTCCCTCGGGCGAAGGCAGGGCTGGCGATGAGCTTTCTTATTTTGTTGCTGTCTGCAGCTCGGACCAGCTTCACGTCAACCCGCTTTCGGAGGTTCTTCATGGTTTTGCCGAAGACAGAGTTGTTCATTAGTTTGTATAGGTCCTTCTCGAAGTCGCTGATTGCGGCCTTGCGGAGATCTTCTTCCGAATGTAGGGTTCCATCCAGGGGCTTTAAGTGAAGGATAGGGTGCGGTGGATCTTGGTCAGCCTCATCCCTAGGGCGAGATACAGTTTGAGGTTCCTGTAGTGGAGTACAAACTTCTCCTTATTCTTCAGGTTCGGGACCAGGCCCATGGCCGCCACTCGTTCTGGACAGGGGGTAGTCGTTGTGGTCGTCGTGAAGCTCAGCTGGATACTCCAGGTCGACCTCAAAGATGTACCCAGTCTCGGCATCGTCAGGGTGGGTGTGGACTATTCTGGAGAGCGACTCTGGCCGGTCCACCCACTCATTGTTCGAGGTGGGTAGGGCCTGGCTGATTGCCCATCCATAGAGGTTGTTGGCGTCAAGGTACTGGATGTAGCTCGTGGGCTTGTCCTGGTCGAAGTCTCCTATGTAGGGATTGTTTGCTTTGGCGTGGCGCAGCGAGACCATACTTATTCCTCCACGCAGACCCTTCTGGATTAAGAGGTGTTTGTTGTAGTCGGTGAGGAGTTCGAGTTTTACCCCTGTGCTCTTGAGTAGAGCGTCCCACGAGAGGCCTGGGCTGGTATAGTAGTGGGCTGGGTCCAGGCCGTACTGCTTTAGGCTGGTCTTCCGGAAGGTTTCAAACACGTCGGCTAGGAGGAGGACATCTGTCTGGAGGTACAGGTCGTGGTAGTCGCCCATGTTCTTGCAGCCAAACGTGCTCCAGATCTTTTGCGCGTGGGCTTAGTCAGTGGCTGATATGCCCTGCTCCGAGAGCTTGCTGTAGAAGTCTTGGATGGGCGGGAGGGGAGAATCAAACTTATTCCAGCTGTCCATGAACTGGTAGGGGAAGACTCCCTTGCGTAGGAGTAACCCTCACTTTGTCTGGTCTGGTTCATACTCTGACGTCACGGTCTGGTTCATACTCTGACGTCAACCTGTCCGAGAGATAGGGATATGTACTTCTCCATATTGTTGGGGTATACAGTTTATGTCTCCCTCTACCTTGCTTATGCCTTGCACTAGGAGATGGGAGTCATAGCCCCTCAAGTTATGGAAGACCACGGGGATTGGGGTTGTCTTGGGGCTCAGCCTAAGCTTTAGGTTGCAGGCGTTGTGGGCTGGCCCTCTGTACTTGCCGGTTATATGGCAGTGGTCGCGGACCCGGTTGGTGAGTAGTGGTTTGCTGCAGACGTGGCATTGGGTTGGGGTCTTGTGAACTCCTTGGTCGTATCGGGTCATCCGCATGGGGACTGGCTTGGAGAGAACTGATTTGATCTTTTTC
This sequence comes from Urechis unicinctus, assembly GCA_034190875.2. Lineage (NCBI taxonomy): Eukaryota > Metazoa > Annelida > Polychaeta > Xenopneusta > Urechidae > Urechis > Urechis unicinctus. The sequence goes on from CM067343.1 coordinate 595,722, forward strand.
TCCTCTTGCTGTAGAGCTTTGAGGAACTTTACTGTGAGCGCCTCAAAGTCTGCGTAGATGATGTAGGGGGCAGGGAATTGCTTTGGCCAGTTCTGGAAGGATAGGATGTTTTCCCCTCCTCTGGCATGTCTACCCGCACGGCTGTTTGGCCGACCCCTGCACACTCTGGCTTGTGGGCCTGGAGTAGGGCCGAGGTGGTGTAGCCGTGGAGGCAGCGTTCGCAGAAGAATTTGCGGCACTCGTGTTTCGTCTGGTCGTAGAGTAGGCGGTCTAGGTTTTTAATCCAGGTGTAATGGTATACTCCGTCCCTCTCGATCAGCATGAGGTTTATACAGGTGCCGGGATATTTGCTGATCAGGTGGACTATGACGGTTTTCCCATCCCAGCCAAATATGTTCAGGCCTAGGTCAAGAGCCTTTTCGATTTTTTCGGCGTGAGAGACGGGGGTTGGATACGCCACACCTGAGCCCTTTAGTTTATCTAGGAGCCACTGGATGTTGTATTTTGATGGTCGTTGTAGGTGTTTGGCGACTGGGTACAGAGCGGCTATAATGGACCATAGTATGCATAAGTCGTCCCAGTTCTTTACGTTTATGATGGCCCCTTTGTTTGCCATTGCTGGCGGTAGGGGAAGGTAGGAGCCGCCTTTGAGTGGTTGATACTTGGCGATGTCGATCCAGATTGTTTTTACTACTTCGAACACCAATCCAGAACCTTGGTTAACCCACTTCTCCAGCATCTCCTGAATTTTGGGGGCGGCTTGGTTCATCGTAGGGTCAATGTCTTCTGGGTCTAGAATTACCTGCTGCTTATTTCGTAGGACTGGTTCATTATACTCAGTGACACCATCTTTATCAGTCTTGTAGAGGCTTACCATGATTGCGAACTGGGTTCAGCTCCTCCAGCCAGAACTTTACGAACCTGGGGTTGCACGCCTTTCTGGAAGGTCAGGAGGTCTGGGGCGTAGGGGTGAGTCTTGAAAACGTTCATGACTGGAACCGGCCTTATGCGGGGGAGTGGTTTCCTGGAGGCGGGCCTGGGGTGTGGGGCTGGTGCTTTCACCAGTTCAGACCAGAGTCGGGGGGATGGAGTCTGCGGCTGAGGGTCACGGTCCGCCATGGTTGTCATTCTTGCATACATCTCCTTGTATGTCCTGCGGAAGGCGTTTTTCTTTATGAGTGCCGCGAGGGCAACCTTCGTCCGTGGATAGGGTGGCAGGGCCTGGCCGTGGATTTCAGCATAGTCGGCTTGAGCCTGTTTCGCGCGTATGTGGTGGGGCGTCTCTAATCTAATGTTTTATTAGTCTAAAAGGGGGTAGAAATGACACAAAATCAAGTCGCGACGAAAACCCCAGCTATGACTAGTGGCCTACTAGGTGGTGGTTCCTTGTGCCCTGCGACTCGTGGCTCCCTCCCTTACCCTGCGATTTCGTTGCGACTTGATTTTGTATCATTTTTGGCCCTGTGACTCATGGCTGCCCCTTCCCCTGCTGAGAGGGTCACAGCTTTAGTAGTATAGGTAATGGTGGTTCCCCTGCGATTTCGTTGTGACTCATGGCTGCCCCTAACCCTGCGACTCACAGCCTACTGATAAGGTAGCAGCTTTAATCCTTGGCCAGCTATTGGCAGCTCTTGAGACCTTAGACCCCGAAATGAATATTTGAAGTGGGTTAATGATACTCTGAAGTGGGGGGATTCCTTATCGTCGGTGGGTGGGTCTCTATTTGCAGGTGTGGACTGGAACCACCATTACCTATACTACTATCGGAGATCCGCGTTACCTCTCGCACTCCCGACAAATGGCACTGACGGAGGTGTGAGAGGCAACCGTCTCCTTGGGGACCGCATAGTCCCCATGGAACAGGCATCCCAAGGTCGGTTCACCGGCGGGTTGGGGAGCAGCCTACGGGGGAAAACTAAATTACCCCACATACCCCTAGGGCTGGCTATACAGAATGGCGGAAGTCAACAGAAGTTAGTTCCACAAAGCTTACCAGGGCGGCCCGCGCGACTACGCGAACTCCCAGCGTACCCAGACTTAAAACTTTGCTTGTAGAGCCTCGATTTGGAAACGGTAAAAATAGCAACAAGGGAGTTCCCGCTAAACAAGCCAGGCGATTTAGACGGGGCAGACAGCGATATCTGAAACTGGTGACAACTTTGAAACCCAAAGCGGCAGTTAGTGAATAAGCTGAGTGATCATACGTTTACGACAAGCAACATCCGTGGAACTGTTGTCTCGGGATCTAGGTGTGTGTCATTCATTTGTTTTGAAATCAATCGAATGGGAAAGACATCCTGGGTCGATTTCTTCCTCGTCGCTTGCGAAGTTGTCTGTGTGCAGTCACTGACACTGTTAACCAGGTTGTGGAGTGTCTTACAAACTGACTTAGCCTCACAGTCCAGATTACAGTGTTTGATTTATTGCTTTTCCAGAATCTTTGTGAAAACATTATGGAACAATGTCATTTAGGAAACCTGATTTCATTATCACTTTCGTTTTCACAATCCTGCGAATCATGTAGTAGATTAGGGCTTTGGCCGTTTGGGCAAGGCACTCGCCCCTGGTGTTTTGATGATCTGATGCCACCTTAGGCTACAGCGCGGATGAGAGAGATTGAAAGTAGTAAATAGCGTTGACGCTGTCAGAGGCGAAGTTTCTTTCCCTAGTAGTAGCTTACCACTAGCTCTTTTGAACCAAGTGGAGCTTGCGCTCCCTCTTGGTTCTTGAGGAAGGTGTCGACAATGTAGATAATTCGCTCATAACACCTTATCTTCACGATGTCCACTTGATGAAACTAGTCCAATTTAATAAGCAATCAGTATTATGTATGGCAAAAGAGTCTCAGGAAGTGCAATAACTTGTAAATATGCATAGTCGCCTAAAATAAGCATGGGGATTAACTTTTCCGACTAAATTCCAATATGGCGGCAAGATTGCGCAATGTAAGTTGGTTGGAAACTGACTTGTTATGATGCTGAATAAAGGAGAGGAAAATGCAACTAGGTTGAAAAGTAAAAAGGAATAAATCCAGTATAAATTGACTCACCTGTGAAGTGTATTAGCAGGCAGGTGATGACAATAATGGTATGATAACATCGCAGCAAATTCTGCGTGGTCGCTTACGACAACGACATGCAAGAGACTGGTTGTTGACACCAGAAGTTGCAGGAAATTCTTCCCACCAGAATTCGGAGTGGAATTTTGCCGAAAAGCTAGGAATTAATCGAATATCAAGTGTTCTCCTGGATATTGGTAAAAAAACAACCATTGCAATTTAATTCAGTCCGTTGGTGGCTTTAAATTCTTCTCAGTACGTATTTATAACGTGATAAGTGATGATGATGTCAATCTACCGATAAAGGTGGGTTTTCCTGTTAGACCTACAAGGGAGTACCCGATCGACTGTTGGTCTGTTGGGCTAATTACCACAGACACAGAGTAATATAGCCCTACAGGACGTCTGAGAATATATTGATATTACCGTCCGACCAGGAGTGTGTTCCTCATTCAACAACCTCATGTTCATGTCATGTTCATCTTACTCAACCTTTTGCCATACCTCTGCATATATCTTTCATTGGTCAATATGCATTGTAAGAGATACACCCTTGCCAGCCTGGACATGTGATGTTTGAGTTTGAGTGAGAAAATTGCCTGATGATCCACCTGTTTACAATCTGAATGCTTGATGCAGTCACTGTATCTTTCATTAAATGCAATGAAATGATTTTTTGGGGTGATGTTCAGGACTTGCTATAGTAAGTGATTACTGGAGAAAATGGCTGGTGGATATGGACAGACCAAAAACTATGTGTGGAACACAGATGACTTTCTCGGCAGGGGAGCAACAGCAGATGTGTACAAGGGAAGAGAAAAGGTACTACACTCTTTTTCTGTCGTGAAATCAATCAAATGAATTATGCATGTTTGAATGGACACAAACACAGCCACCAGTGACTCAATCAAATATATATGCAAATGTATATCCTGATGTGCATGCATAACAGATTTTACAGTCTGAGTAAAGTACTTTTCTTATAATGTAACCTTGAAATATGTGTTATTCATTTTCAAAGGACAATTGTGAACTGTTGACAGAAAAAGGGTGTCAAAGTAGCAGTGAAAGTGTTCAACATCAAGGCAATGAGACGTTCCCCAGAAGTACAGGATCGGGAATTCGATATCTTACAAAAGCTGAATCACGAGAATGTAGTTCGTCTGATTGCAGTGGAACCTGAGGTGCGTTGTTTTTGGATTGTATGCCTTCTATTTTGAGAACATTTTTCATTTCCAATGTCACCCATATGTTTATGTGGCATATTATTATTTCCTTGCTGCTCTGTGGCTATCACAATGAGCAGTGAATACTATATTTTTAAGTTATAATACACAAATCAAACAGTACCATTCACTTTGCAGATGGGTAAACGCAGCTCATGCCCCGTGTTGGTGATGGAGTATTGTGAAGGAGGAAGCCTGCACACATTCCTCGAAGAACCGCAGAATGCACATGGCCTTTCAGAAGCTGAGTTCATCACCTGCATGGGACACATCAGTGTGTTTTATATGGATTTGTGCAAAATACTGACCCAAATTGTATCTGAAATATAAAAAAAAATGTACTTGTTAATGGCTTGTACTTGAGACACCCTTTATTTGCCCGTAATGGGACCCCTCCTTAATAACATCGTAGCTGCAAAAGTGATTAAATAATTCTATCCATAATCTATAAATAGTAACCTCAGTTCTGTAGAGTAAAGTGGGTTGTATAAACATATTGTGTGATACAGCATCAGGTATGAGACATCTACGAGAACAGAGTATAGTTCATCGAGATGTGAAACCGGGGAACATTTTGCGAGCCATTAGTGAAGATGGAAGGTTTGCTGAATCAACTCGGTTAAACTTCCTTTGAAACATACCAGCATGCATGTTTATCAAACATTCCATGGTTATAATTATCTCAGAAAATTGATTGTGTCACCAGGTCTGTATACAAGCTGACAGACTTTGGGGGAGCCAAAGAACTTCCAGAGGGAGAACAGTTCATGTCACTGATCGGGACCGAGGAATATTTGGTGAGTTTAACAACTGTATCCTATTTTAAGATGGGTTGTATTTGACTCAGATCATCAATCATTGTGTTTGCAATATATGATAATTCCCTCAACGGTACACACCATGTTCATTAATAGTTATGTGAGACGATTATCAGATCGTTAAATCATCTCGGCAATTTACAAATTTCTAAATAGAATGATACATTTTGAAGGAGCCTTTCACGTTTACACTGCAGTGTGCTTTGGAAGGAGCCTTTCACGTTTACACTGCAGTGTGCATTGGAAGGAGCCTTTCACGTTTACACTGCAGTGTGCTTTGGAAGGAGCCTTTCACGTTTACACTGCAGTGTGCATTGGAAGGAGCCTTTCACGTTTACACTGCAGTGTGCTTTGGAAGGAGCCTTTCACGTTTATCAATGGGAATCAAAGCACACTGCAGTGTAAACGTGAAAGGCTCCTTCCAAAGCACACTGCAGTGTGGTTTGATTCCCATTGATAATGAAGATACAGTGATCAATATTTGAGTTATAAAGAGTGGAGGTGGTGGACAATTTGTTTAGTTCATGATAAATGTTCCATTGTATCTGTAATGATCTATGTGTGTAGCACCCTGCCTTGTATCAACGCGCCCTCCTGCACCCTTCAACTCCTCATCAGAAAGAGTTTGCAGCCGAGGTGGACTTATGGAGTATGGGGGTCACTCTATATCACGCAGCCACAGGAGATCTACCATTCCGGCCGTACGGTGGCAGAAATGACCGAGCCAACATGTGAGGCTGATAAATCTATGTGACAATTGTCACACACTTGACTGTGGAGTTTGCATGGAGATACTCGTGTGAATGCTTTGCTTTTGGGTGCTTCAGGCACCACATAACCACCAAGAAGGCATCTGGTGTAATCTCTGGCGTAATGAAGGCAGCCTCTGGTCCTATTGAATGGAGTAGGGAACTGCCAGAGACATGCAGCCTGTCCAGGTCAGTTTACACAATCATCTGATTCATTCAGTCTTATCTTCAGGGTCCACAACACTCAGCTTTGTCAACTTATATATGCCACAGACACCTGAGGAAACAGCTTCCTCCATTGCTGGCTGGCCTCATGGAATGTGACATCTCCCACATGTGTACGTTTGACGATTTCTTCTGTCGAGTGGATGACATCGTCCTCCGTATCCCAGTGTCTGTCTTCAATGTCTGCACCATGGAGCATCTCACCATCTACTTACTGCCTACAGACCAGTAAGGAGCTTCATAATTATGGTTGTGTTATATCAACTTCAGGAATGTATATCTGAATCCGTGCTTATTCCTCTCCTTTTTCGGTTACAGGTTGGACAAACTTTATCAAGTGATTGAGCAATACACTGATGTCGTTCCTAGCCAACAGTTCTTGTACTATGAGGGAGTGATGCTGGCAAGCGTCATTCCTGATCCCGAAACTCGTGCCCAGAAATGGCCGATGACCAGTCAATCTACTCCTATTGTTCTTGTTGGTAACACCCAGAAGCGGCTATGGAAACTGCTCACTCCATCTTATCGTGAATATGGCTTTTTGTCGATTATTGTGAAACTCTAGCTCTTGGTACTGACAAAGAACACACACACATCTCCATATCTGTTTATATAACTTGATGCTTTCTCTTTTGTATAACATTTTAAGTGGTGCTGTTCAGCAGAGCTTCTCGTGTCTTTGCCAAAGTGTCCTCCATCTCCATGTGTATTCGTTCATTTGTTAACTTTTGAAGGCATGTTTTGCTACCAAGCCCCAAATCATACTTGGGATCTCCTTCTGCCAATAAAACATAGCAACCATGAAATTAAGGTATCCATGGGTTGAGATTTAGAATTGTTGATAACAAAAACTAACATAACCAAATGGAACTTAGACTTCATGCAAATTTACATTTTCAACTTTTAAATGAATGTGACCTTATTTCCATGGTTACATCATGATTTCTGTGGCAAGTTTTTTTTTCAATGTGGCTTGTAGAATGCCACAAATGCACCAACATACACCCTTAAGTAAGCAGCTTCACAAAAACGGGACCAGTGTGGCATAATATCTGGTTTCAAAACCCTTCATCTTCACTGTTGAAAATAGTTGGAAAACTGTTATTTTATGTTGGCAAATAATGATGTCCACACATGCATGTGTAGGTGTATGTAGGCATATTGGTTAACACAACTTGGATGTAGGAAATTAAGCCCCGCCCACAGCATTGTCCACGGTCAAATCCATCTTCCTCACAATGTACATTTTTATTGAATAATATATCATGTCTTTAGGCTATTGGCCTGTTGTTAGTAATGTTACTACATGTATAACCTACCCAGTCTGAGGACATGTCATGGATATATATCCTAGGTATCTTAAATTTGATTGAATAGCATGAAATGTTGGGCAAAATGTACCTACTTACCTTCAGGCAGATTCTTTCAAACTATTTTGCTTGGTTAATAACATCTGGTTGTAAACCTTGAAATGAATGCAATGTGAGATTGTATCAAATTTGCTGATCTGATTCTTGTCAGAAATCACATCCTCTGGACTGTCTTTCAGAATCCTTAAAAAGAGTTTTTCCCCTTGATTACTTTTAATCTTTTTGTATTCGTATGTTACCGACCTTTCTTGGCATCACATAACACGATAGTGTTAGTCTGCCGTTAAACCCTATGCTGACCTGACCTTGCCATGTGTGATTGCAGTGCGAGTTCCTCACATGCCTGTGGCTCGTCGCATTGGGAGTGATGTGGACATTTACGATCAGCAGGACTACGCTACAGATGTCATCATTCTCCTCCATGACACCGCAAAACTCATCGCTGACCACCAACTGGCCATACACCTCATGCACGCCACCATAAAAATGTTCTGGTCAGTGTATAATGTGCTCGGTCATGATAACTGGTTAGATTGGTTTAGACCCTCTCTACATATTATCATAGAGCCACAATTGCAGACTGAATTTCAACCAAGGCCGAGATACACGGCTCTGGTGTTGTACGTTTTGCTATCCACCTTGTTTTGGGACAATTGCCAAAGTGTAATTTATTTTACAGTTGAGGCTTGTCATGACAGATCAAATCTTCAGAACCTGTTAAGCTTCATATTCTGTCATAATTTCTGTGGAAAGTGAACATTCAAAAATGTCCTCCTTAGTACTGTATAAGTGTATGTTTGCATTGTTGCAGTTCTGAAATTAGTCATGAACTCGAGCATGTTACATGTTTCCAAAACACAATGGATCAAATAAAAGCTGATGTTGAGCTGGTGAAAACAAATGCCATGCCAGTTCTTGTGAAAATCATCACACCAGACAGGGTCAAGGAACTGAATGCACTGATGGACAAGGCAAGTTTAGAGAACATATCAACACTGTTACATACATTCATTCTTTAGTGATGGGTGTCTTAATTGAATAGACACCTGAGATATTTCAGTGTCAGTCACTGACTTTGTAAATGATTGAGCGGAGAGGAGGTGATTAATGTGGTTGTGGTGTTTCCAAATGCAGACACTACAAGGGTGTGAGGAACACAACAGGTGGACCAAGAATCTGTCTGCCGATCTAGGTCAGGCCTGGCCAGGTGTCACCCTCATCACAGACCTGGATAAACAACGCCTGTATGTTACTAGATACTCAATTCAGTAGATATATATATGGAAGAGTCCAGTATACTTGCCATAAAGGATGCAGTCAGAATCAACAAAGCCCAAGGAGAGTTACTGGAGACGTCAATTTTATCTGATAAAGATGAGTCTGATTTGAGAATCACATGTAGATTAATATCTACATGCAGTGTATTGGTTTGGGTTGGACTGGTTCTGGTGCTTGTCTTCGATGAACACTTCCATTCTGCTGACTCTTTGTGTTTGGTACCAGTGTTGGCAAGATCAAGAGATTCCAGTCTGAAGGTGAAGAGATCTTCAAGGACCTTCGGGATCAGATGCAGAACCGAGCATATCTGACAAGCTCCAATAGAGCCTCCAACGAATTCAGAAGGTCTTGGGCTCATCAAAGTTTCGTATTCCAACTATTATTATCACCAGGAAGTCCTGATAGTTGTATACTGTCTTGTTTGGCTTTTTCAGGGTCCGATTGGATGCGATGGCCAAGGATGCCATCTTAGCCCTGCAGCAATTCATGGCCAACGAAGCAACACGCTGCCTGGATGGAGCAAATGTCACTTTCAAGTATGTCAACTTTGATGATAATGATGTTGAAATAGGACATAAGGAAGATGTAAATTAACCTGTGGATGTTTTGCATATGTATACCATTTCCTGTTTCCACATCATGATGGAGTGATGTTATTATTGTGTAGAATTCACTGCTCCAATGATACCTGTAATAACTGTTGCTCATCCGTCCGAGTAGGATGCACTGCTCCAATAATACCTGTAATAACTGTTGCTCATCCGGCAGTGTAGGATGCACTGCTCCAATAATACCTGTAATAACTGTTGCTCATCCGGCCGTGTAGGATGCACTGCTCCAATGATACCTGTAATAACTGTTGCTCATTCGGCCGTGTAGGATGCACTGCTCCAATAATACCTTAAATTACAGGTTGCTCATTCGGCCGTGTAGGATGCACTGCTCCAATAATACCTGTAATAACTGTTGCTCATGAGACTGTGCTTCACTTGGCATTGTTTGCAGTGCTGTCATTCCAACCATGTCAAAACTACAAACGACAGGTCCTGTTGCAGCCTGCCTCGGACTGGTCAAGAACTACATTGACATTACAAAGCAAATACGAGAGGTATGTTAAACAGGTTGTTCAGACCTATCATAGTTCTGCATGTATTTGGATGTGTCCCAGCTTACTAGCCTACTGACAAATTTGTGCCTAGATAACATCAATACAGACTGCTCTTGTTGTGGTGGGCCACACTTTACGGTATTTTGATTAGAATCATTGATAATTGAACTTGAATCTGATTTTTTGGGGTCTCATTTAGAATCTGAGCACAGCTTACTATGACCCCAGCACACTGCTCAGGTTATCAGGGTCACACAATGTGGAATACCTGACAGGAAGCCAGCTATCTTCCCAATCAGGTCAGCAGAAGAGTAGTGTCTTACCACCATCTAAGGAGGGAGAAGAAAGGACAGCATCACCTGGCCTGAGGATGGACCAGATTGTGTCGGAGTAGGTTCAGCTGCTTTTCTTGGTGCTTGTCAGAGTTTAAAGTGCCTTTCTTGGTCCATCCATTAAACTTGAGCAATAACCTCAAGAATATAAATCATCTAAAACAATCTTTATCATTTGTTACCTTATTTATTACAATATGGTAGAGTATTCTTTGATGATAATTTCAAAGGACGGTGAGCCTTATGATGATGTATGCTCATACAAACTGGTCAATAATGTTAGGCTGACCAAACAATTAGGCCTGGTGAACTACCTTAGTTTGGCAACTGGCACTATGTGTCTCCTCAAATAAGCACCTGTCTTTGTTTGGTTTTGACAATGCAGTCTGAAACGCTTGTCTGCTAAGAATGCAGAATTACTGGATCCTATGAAGGAGAATATGGACATGGTGAAAAAGTGAGCATCAATGTTATCTTTTCTTAACTGGATGACTTCTTTTCTTTGCCCTGTTATGTGGCTTTAGGTGCCTGAAAGTCACCGCGCTGTGTTATCACACCAATATTTGTTGTCGTATCTTTGAACATTTTTATGTTCCGATAGATTTCCTTATAACGTATGCTAGCTGGCCATATGAGTGATATGACACACAGACCGTTCTGACATTGATGACCTTTGACCCTCGAGTTATTAGAGAAAAGCTCCAGGAATATGTTAACCAAAAGGAGAATAATTTTAGTTTGCACGTTTCCTTATACAGCAAGACAGCTGAAATTATTCACCAACCCCTCTAATGATAATTGTTCTCTACAAACTCTGCATGACATACCTTCTACCCGGCATCCATCAGTACGTTCGATTTGTCAGGCTGTTTGTCAGCTTGAAAACTTTCAATGTGCATTGGGTTATTAAGCAATCCAGCCTAAACAAGAGCCCTTCTAATAATGAGGCATGGCATACTGAAATTCAGCTTGGCATAGCCTTTTCCTGCGAGTTATTATTGCATTACGATTTAATATTGTCATAAAAATCATTTAAAAAGTAGCAGAGCTTTAAGGGTTATAGTGCTCTTGTTATATATAGGTTGATATAGTTGACCATTGTTTGTAATATTTACTGGATAAAAATATATAATAATGTGTATAGGATCAAAGAACTGGTGGAGAAGAACTATGGAGTTCCAGAGGAGATAGATGGCTGGACCCTGTGTGATACCCCAGAAAAGTCAAGCTAAACAACCTGGTCCCTCCATCCAACAGTTGTCTCATTCTATAGCATGTAATGCGAATGGTAACCAATCAGTGATTACATGAGAACTGGTATCACCATGACATCAAGGACAAAGGTCAAATGGTATCCATGGTGATGGGTGTTTTATGTTTATGGCTATGCCTTCTTCTCTCATCTGATATCGCTGACCAGTCAATAATTCCAGTGAGGTGACAACAGTCGACTTGTCGCTTCAGGTTCTGCTGAATGTATCAGCGTTGTTGCCAAAGAAAGTGGGGTGTTATCTGAAGAGGACCCTTTCCTAATGCTTACAATATCTAGTGGCCTGTATGTCTGTAATTACACTGATTAATTGATAGTACATTTACTTATATTTGTCTAACCAACTTATTGAGTAGTTGAAGAATAACCAATTCAAATGGAATTATGTGTACAGTACTCTCTATGTTCCTTCATGTCATATCTATAATAGTGATAAATTAGTCCTGGAAATACAGGAATCTGATCAGGTCAATCAGTGAAATGCATCGTGAACATTGAATGTGTGACTACCACTCATTATTGAACTACATATATGTATATGTTTTACCTTTATCAAAAAATATATATCCAGTTAGTGCTGTTGAAGGTGGCAATCCAAAACTAATGAAATTTGAAGTGAAGGGGTTTGTTTGTAAATTGGTCTGTCATAATAAATGTATAAACAAATAACTACTACAGTTTATGCTTGACTGGATATCGTGAAGTGGTATTATTTATCAAACATACCAATATGCAATGCATCAAAATAATTAACTAACAAGAGAAATAAATACATGCTTTATAATAAATGATGCATCCCATCATGCTATTCCTCATTCAATCTCAGACTGGGTTTTCAACATTTCCTCTTGTGACACAACCAAGTATGTGACATTGTAGTAATCGCCATTCTCCCCCACATATAATCTGTCCACCTCCCCGCTCCCCCTGTCACCTGAGCTCATTGTAACCAACCTATTGCACTTGTTTCCCATCCCCAGAGGGATGGTTTCCACCATGGAGGAATCTTGTAGCACCATGAAATTATCACCAGTGATTCCGGCTGATTCATCCCGGTTGCCATCTCCAACGTGAGAAACACACACATCCTCTACATCAGGTGTGTTTTTCGTTGAGTTACTGACCAGAATCGACCGTTGGGCAGGCAAGCTATTCCCCATGCAGAATTTGTCATGGCGCTTGTGAGCATAGTCATTGGCAAGTACCGAGCCACACGTAGAGCACACCACTCCTTTACGCTCTGTGTCAGCCTCTGAGATGGCAGGCTGGGTTAAGGGCTGGGGCATTTCATGAAATGTCAGTTGTTCTAAATGTTGGGTCTTCTCATGCCTTCTCAAGTCTCCTGTTATCAAAAAGGTAACTCAGAGTAGCATAACATGAACAAATAGCCACCAAGAGTAGCATAACATGAACAAATAGCCATCAAGAGTAGCATAACATGGACAAATAGCCTAATACTTGCAGAGTATAAAGATAATCAGAGACAAAGACAGATGAAGAAAAAGAGAGATAGAGACAGGGAGAGAATGTGTGAGAGAGAGAGGCAGACAGACACAGGTGGTTTCTATCACAAAACAAATACCAATGTGACCAATGATGTATTCCACTCTTGTACATAAAGATAACGACTCCCACCTTTGGTGATGTAGGTGCGGCTACAGAAGCGACATGCATGCTCCCTCTGGCCTCGGTGGTACGCCTGGTGTCTTGAGAGACTTGCTGGATGCTTGAAGGTACGTCCACATTGAGGACATGACCAGGACTTGTTAACATGAGCCCCCAATCGATGTGTGCGCAGCGAACTAGGGTAGAGGAAAGCTCGTTGGCACAAATGACACCTAGATCAAGAAATGTCCACGTATCTGATCAGCTTCCCCGACCTATCTAGCCTACTCTACAGACTATCCCAACATGCATCAGCATCCCCAAGCAATCTAGCCTACTCCACAGGCTATCCCAACATGCATCAGCTTCTCCGAGCTATCTAGCCTACTCCACAGGCTATCCCAACATGCACCATTTTAGTCATCTATTCATATAAGTCATGTTCTCCATTGACGTGTATGCAACATCTAAATAACAGCCATGAAACATCCTTGCAGACATTTTATATCAAAGTGATTTACATGCACATCTTTGAGTGTAAATTCATAATTCAATCATAATTGACTGCACAGTTAATTTTATCGATAAAGAAATGAGTCACCAACTTGTGTGGTTTTTGCCCGAGATGTATTGGCATATGCTGTTGCAGTGAGCGCTTGCGATAGAAGCCCTTGTGACACACTGTGCATTTGAATGTGTGAGCTTGTTTATGTTGGTCTGCGTGGGCTCGAAGTTGAGACAGCCATAAGAAGTTCTTGCCACACTTATCGCATTGCAACAAATCTCTTTTCTCGTGTACACACAGATTGTGTTCTGGCGACAGAAGAATCACATAAAACACTGAGATTGGAGCAGAAATAACTGGAAGCCTGTTGTCTGTCAGGTAGATGGGTCAATGGTGGCAAGAGTGAATATTACTGAAGGAATAGAGTGACTCTGAATGGCTTCTGATGTTTCCCATATAACCAACATCTCCATCCATCAAATAGTAGAGACCAGCTCCAACTTGCAGCAGCTTTTAATTTAATTTAAAAAACCCACATTATATGCAGACAGACTATTTAACACCAACTACAGGTCAACATATGCATCACATGAAATATTAAACCCAGCGGTAGAGGACTTTTAGCTGGTACACACAACTACAACAAACAGTTGCCCATAAATAACATACTGATGCCGAGCATCTGTTCAAGTTGACTTACTGGTTAACTGGTAGAATGAGGTGAAGGTCACATTACATGAGGGACACTGGGGCTTAAGGTTAACACTTCCCTGGTTTCTCCTGTACAAACACAGTCAATACACCATTAAATACAAATGAAAGCAAGGCATGTTTTTGTCAATTATCACATGGTTCCATACACATCACATGTACACATTAACCTACCTGTTGTCAGGTGTGATGGAGTGGATTAGCTTGAAGTGGCGGTTTAAGTTGTCCTCAGTAAGAAAACTCTTGGAGCAGAACTGACACTGATGCCTGGGTAGTGTCTCTTTGTGGTGAATCTGCAGGTGGTTGCTGTGGTTACTCTGGCTGCGGAATTCACGAGGGCAATGGGGGCATTTGAAAGGCTTCTCTCCTGTGTGAACTCGCATGTGCACTGGAAACCACAATAATGCTGATCAATTAAACTAGTAGCTGGAAGCCCTGAGACAACTTGAACCCACAATAATGCTGATCAATTAAATAAGTAGCTGGAAGCCCTGAGACAACCTGAACCCACAATAATGCTGATCAATTAAACTAGTAGCTGGAAGCCCTGAGACAACCTGAACCCACAATAATGCTGATCAATTAAACTAGTAGCTGGAAGCCCTGAGACAACCTGAACCCACAATAATGCTGATCAATTAAATTAAAATAGTAGCTGGAAGCCCTGAGACTGAGACAACCTGAACCCACAATAATGCTGATCAATTAAAATAGTAGCTGGAAGCCCTGAGACAACCTGAACCCACAATAATGCTGATCAATTAAACTAGTAGCTGGAAGCCCTGAGACAACCTGAACCCACAATAATGCTGATCAATTAAACTAGTAGCTGGAAGCCCTGAGACAACCTGAACCCACAATAATGCTGATCAATTAAACTAGTAGCTGGAAGCCTGAGACAACCTGAACCCACAATAATGCTGATCAATACAACTAGTAGCTGGAAGCCCTGAGACAACCTGAAATTAAACTAAGTGGAGCCCTGAGAAGCCCACAATAATGCTGATCAATTAAACTAGTAGCTGGAAGCCCTGAGACAACCTGAACCCACAATAATGCTGATCAATTAAACTAGTAGCTGGAAGCCCTGAGACAACCTGAACCCACAATAATGCTGATCAATTAAACTAGTAGCTGGAAGCCCTGAGACAACCTGAACCCACAATAATGCTGATCAATTAAATAAGTAGCTGGAAGCCCTGAGACAACAACCTGAACCCACAATAATGCTGATCAATTAAATAAGTAGCTGGAAGCCCTGAGACAACCTGAACCCACAATAATGCTGATCAATAAAATAAGTAGCTGAAAGCCCTGAGAAATTAACCTGAACTGAACCCACAATAATGCTGATCAATTACAATAAGTAGCTGGAAGCCACAATAATGCTGATCAATTACACTAGTAGCTGGAAGCCCTGAACCCTGAACCCACAATAATGCTGATCAATTAAATAAGTAGCTGGAAGCCCTGAACCCAACCCACAATAATGCTGATCAATTAAATAAGTAGCTGGAAGCCCTGAGACAACAACCTGAACCCACAATAATGCTGATCAATTAAATAAGTAGCTGGAAGCCCTGAGACAACCTGAACCCACAATAATGCTGATCAATTACACTAGTAGCTGGAAGCCCTGAGACAACCTGAACCCACAATAATGCTGATCAATTAAAAAGTAGCTGGAAGCCCTGAGACAACCTGAACCCCCACAATAATGCTGATCAATTACACTAGTAGCTGGAAGCCCTGAGACAACCTGAACCCACAATAATGCTGATCAATTAAATAAGTAGCTGGAAGCCCTGAGACAACCTGAACCCACAATAATGCTGATCAATTAAATAAGTAGCTGGAAGCCCTGAGACAACCTGAACCCACAATAATGCTGATCAATTAAACTAGTAGCTGGAAGCCCTGAGACAACCTGAACCCACAATAATGCTGATCAATTAAATAAGTAGCTGGAAGCCCTGAGACAACCTGAACCCACAATAATGCTGATCAATTACACTAGTAGCTGGAAGCCCTGAGACAACCTGAACCCACAATAATGCTGATCAATTAAATAAGTAGCTGGAAGCCCTGAGACAACCTGAACCCACAATAATGCTGATCAATTAAAAATAGTAGCTGGAAGCCCTGAGACAACCTGAACCCACAATAATGCTGATCAATTAAATAAGTAGCTGGAAGCCCTGAGACAACCTGAACCCACAATAATGCTGATCAATTACATAAGTAGCTGGAAGCCCTGAGACAACCTGAACCCACAACCCATCAATTGCAAAGTAGCTGGAAGCTGATCAATTAACAACCTGAACCCACAATAATGCTGATCATCAATTAACTAGTAGCTGGAAGCAATTAAACTGAGACAACCCTGAACAACCTGAACCCACAATAATGCTGATCAATTAAATAAGTAGCTGGAAGCCCTGAGACAACCTGAACCCACAATAATGCTGATCAATTACACTAGTAGCTGGAAGCCCTGAGACAACCTGAACCCACAATAATGCTGATCAATTAAACTAGTAGCTGGAAGCCCTGAGACAACCTGAACCCACAATAATGCTGATCAATTATCAATTACACTAGTAGCTGGAAGCCCTGAGACAAATAATGCCTGCCCTGAGACAACCTGAACCCACAATGCTGACAATAATAGTAGCTGGAAGCCCTGAGACAACAAACCCACAATAATGCTGATCAGCTGGAAGCTGATCAATTAAAGTAGCTGGAAGCCCTGAGACAACTTGAACCCACAATAATGCTGATCAATTAATAAGTAGCTGGAAGCCCTGAGACAACCTGAAACCCACAATAATGCTGATCAATTAAATAAGTAGCTGGAAGCCCTGAGACAACCTTGAACCCACAATAATGCTGATCAATTAAAAATAAGTAGCTGGAAGCCCTGAGACAAACCTGAAACCCACAATAATGCTGATCAATTAAACTAGTAGCTGGAAGCCTCGAGACAACCTGAACCCACAATAATGCTGATCAATTAAACTAGTAGCTGGAAGCCCTGAAACAACCTGAAACCACAATAATGCTGATCAATTAAATAAGTAGCTGGAAGCCCTGAGACAACCTGAACCCATCCTCATTGACACATTGAGCTTTACCACCCCATTATACACATGGCACATTGAGCTTTACCACCCCATTATACACATGGCACATTGAGCTTTACCACCCCATTATACACATGGCACATTGAGCTTTACCACCCCATTATACACATGGCACATTGAGCTTTACCACCCCATTATACACATGGCACATTGAGCTTTACCACCCCATTATACACATGGCACATTGAGCTTTACCACCCCCATTATACACATGGCACATTGAGCTTTACCACCCCATTATACACATGGCACATTGAGCTTTACCACCCCATTATACACATGGCATACGTGTATTGAGAGGTAGCATGGTCCTAATCCCACTAGCCCAACTTCACAAAAAAAAAAAAGAGCTTAAGGCCATCATGGTATCCTGATAACTGTGGTATGCCTGACTTTTCATCCCCCCCCCACCCCCACCGGCTTCAACCTGGTTAGTCTGCAGTGCCCAGGCAAATTTGGGTGCCATAACTGGTGTAGAATCTTGATGATAGGGCACACTCCTATATATTAATCTTTGGCATGGAAATTTGGGGCAAATCTTTTATCATGGAAGTTAACATGGTAGATGACCTTGCAGTCAAGTTCACATAGAGTAAGCATGGTGAAGGTCAGTTACAACTCCTTGTACCTGATAAAATCAACCACTAATAAAAAAATTATAATCTGGCCCATCCAACAGGCTGACAGACTATGCTTTAAGTAGATAGAATATAAGCAGGAAAGGTAATAGACAAGCTTCCTTAATTTCCACCCTCCCTGCAAGTTGGCTGAGGCTAAGGTTGCTAGGGCCTATGCTTTTGGTACTCTATCTTAACAATCTCAATTTAGAGCTCTAGGCAGTGGTATAGCTTGGTATCAATGTCAATATTCACATTCCAGGACATGTTTTCCACAATCTTTAATATAAGTCACACCCCTTTTTAGCTCCTGATTTTTTAGCACATATTCTGTGACGTATACACGAGAATTTTCTGAGCAATACTCCAGGTACTTTCCCGGGTGATCAATGAAAAGAAGTGCTTGAGGGGAAAAGTACCAAAAATCATTGACAAAACAGCTACATACACCAGTTGAATATGAGTAAATGGGGGCGTAGCTGTTTATCAACAGGGCGTTTTACCAGCGACGTAGTAAGGGGTGGAGAATGTCTTGCCACACACATCACACATCTTGCTGGTTGGTCTCGGTTTCTTGATCCTGTCAATCAACAAACATCTCATGGCTCATATACAGCACCATAAATATACAACATGGCCACCATGACTAGACGGCGCGTGTAGAAACAGCTGTTTCAGCAGACAAGTCCAAGTTTAACAGATGAGAGAAAGATAATGAATCATGAAAGAAAACCCATCATGAAAGAAAACCCTGATCAGCACCCACTCAAGAAGCGACTGAGAGCTATAACAGTACTGAAATGCCAGCACCCACTCATAACAGCACTCATAACAGCTACTGATGCCAGCACCCACTCATAACAGCGACTGATGCCAGCACCCACTCATAACAGCTACTGATGCCAGCACCCTCTCATAACAGCTACTGATGCCAGCACCCACTCATAACAGCGAATGATGCCAGCACCCACTCATAACAGCTACTGATGCCAGCACCCACTCATAACAGCTACGATGCCAGCACCCACTGATAACAGCTACTGATGCCAGCACCCACTCATAACAGCTACTGATGCCAGCACCCACTCATAACAGCTACTGATGCCAGCACCCACTCATAACAGCGACTGATGCCAGCACCCACTCATAACAGCTACTGATGCCAGCACCCACTCATAACAGCTACCGATGCCAGCACCCACTCATAACAGCTACTGATGCCAGCACCCACTCATAACAGTTTTTGATGCCAGCACCCACTCATAACAGCTACTGATGCCAGCACCCACTCATAACAGTTACTGATGCCAGTACCCACTCATAACAGCAACTGATGCCAGCACCCACTCATAACAGCTACTGATGCCAGCACCCACTCATAACAGCTACTGATGCCAGCACCCTCTCATAACATGTTTTGATGCCAGCACCCATCATAACAGCAACTGATGCCACCACCCACTCATAACAGTTACTGATGCCAGTACCCACTCATAACAGCAACTGATGCCAGCACCCACTCATAACAGCTACTGATGCCAGCACCCACTCATAACAGCTACTGATGCCAGCACCCACTCATAACATGTTTTGATGCCAGCACCCATCATAACAGCAACTGATGCCAAATTCTTAGGAGTTTCTGACCAACTTTCTCGCATTAGACTACCATCACAAGATACGTCTCTGGTATGGTAGTCTCTTATTCACCATTGTTAAACATGTATGGTAGTCTCTTATTCACCATTGTTAAACATGTTTTGTTTATGAAACCCACCTCTTGCTAAGGCCTTCCTCGGTATGGTTACTAATCATGTGATGGTCCAAGTGGCGCTTTTCAGAGTACGCCTTGTTACAATGACTGCAGGGAAACGGTTTGACGTCAAGATGTCGTCGGCAGTGTCTCGTGTAGTTGACCTTGACAGCAAACTGCCGCTGACAAATCTCACAGCGATACGGCTTCTCACCAGTGTGTGTACGCATATGAACTGGATCAATGCAACAGAATGAACTAACAATGACTCAACATCAACAAATGATTAATGAAATACCACAGGCTTTTACACAGCTATACAAATATGACAGGGAATACAACAGTCACCTATGACATTGGCTCTGCTATTGACCAGAGCCTTGCACACTAGACACTGCCAGCCCTTGTTTGTCTTGCTATAGGAAGACTTGGATTCACTGGTGGTCGCTTCAGGTTCTTCACGTTCATTATTGATCTCGACGGATTTCCCCGACAGGTCATCACGTTCATTATTGATCTCGACGGATTTCCTCAACAAGTCATCACCTAGTGATATTTTAACTACTTTGGATTCACCCCTGGCAACAGAGTGATTGTTTTCAACTATTGGCACAGCATCATTCTCTGTCTTTATTGACGATTGAGTCTTTTTACCGTGCCCCTGGGGTGAATCAGTCTTTTTACCGTGCCCCTGGGGTGAATCAGTCTTTTTACCGTGCCCCTGGGGTGAATCAGTCTTTTTACCATGCCCCTGGGGTGAATCAGTCTTTTTACCATGCCCCTGGTGTGAATCAGTCTTTTTACCGTGCCCCTGGTGTGAATCAGTCTTTTTACCGTGCCCCTGGTGTGAATCCATATCCTCATGACACTTGGACAATGCAGCAGTGTTTTTGCATGTAGGTACAGCCACCTTGTTTCCTTTACCATATACCTTTGTGTTTACTGGTAGTTTTTTAGATTCCTTGACAATTAATGGCCTGCCTATAGACCCCTGCTTGCTGCTGTCTAAGTCGAGTTTAATATGGCTGTATGTAACTGTGTTCCGTTTCCGTTTCCCCAGCAGTTCTGAGGCAGATTTGCCCACATACTTTCCTGTTATTGTTCTGGTACACACACGAGGTTCACTTTCCTTTGAGGTACTCATGATTCTTTGAGTGTTATCAATAACACAATGCTCCACCTAGATCTGGTGTATTTCTTGTGCCAATTAAGGATTTCCACACCTGAAATGCCATCCAGAGAGCCACATCATTATAAGGACGAGTACATAAATTCACACAAAGAACAAAGGTAAAAATTACAATAGTTATGTTAGGTGTTGTGGGACTTCCTTCACAAGTGGAGGAGGTAGAGAATCAAACTACGTCCCATGAACGCCAGTACCAGCTGAATCAAATGATGTCCCATGAACGCCAGTACCAGCTGAATCAAACTATGTCCCATGAACGCCAGTACCAGCTGAATCAAACTATGTCCCATGAACGCCAGTACCAGCTGAATCAAACTACGTCCCATGAACGCCAGTACCAGCTGAATCAAACTACGTCCCATGAATGCCAGTACCAGCTGAATCAAACTATGTCCCATGAACGCCAGTACCAGCTGAATCAAACTATGTCCCATGAATGCCAGTACCAGCTGAATCAAACTATGTCCTATGAATGCCAGTACCAGCTGAATCAAACTATGTCCTATGAATGCCAGTACCTGCTGAATTAAACTATGTCCCATGAATGTCAGTACCAGCTGAATCAAACTATGTCCCATGAATGCTAGTACCAGCTGAATCAAACTATGTCCTATGAATGCCAGTACCAGCTGAATCAAACTATGTCCTATGAATGCCAATACCAGCTGAATCAAATGATGTCCCATGAATGCCAGTACCAGCTGAATCAAACTATGTCTTATGAATACCAGTACCAGCAGAATCAAACAATGTCCCATGCATGAATGCCCTCCCCCTGTGGGCCGGGGGTAGAATAGGCCCACTGTATCCTCCTGCATGTTGTAAGAGGCGATCTTTAGGGGGCAACATGTTGGCCGTGGGTTGTGACTCGTTTCGGTTGATAATGGGATCCAAGTGGTTGGGTGGAGCGGTACTTTTGAGGGCCATGTTTGCAACACACCACTCTGGCCCAGATTTGGCCTAGACGAGAGGCTAGAATGGCCTGGTTCAGTCAACCAGCTGGTGGTGACTTGCCCTAGGATAATCGTTTCCATTTCTATCTTTTCCATTTTTATTTGTCCTAGAAGACGGCTGCTTAATCAGGTCAATCTTATCTATTAACCTTTCTTGTCACCATATAAGGTGGCGCTGCACCGCGGCGACACGCAGTCTAGTGTGTGCTCGTGTTTTTCTGTCATTTTCCTCGTGTTTTGGCCTTTGTTGGGCTTGTGTTTTTAGTGCAGTGTGTGAATAAGATCGTCTACAACATCTTTGAATCAAAGGATATATCTGAATCTGTTGGACTTACTCATCAGCTGCCCAAAAAGGGACATTGTGTTTTTCCCGCTGCTCAACTACGCGCTTCGCTTCTAGGAAAGCCAAGTGCTTTGCCTGGTCCTGTTTCCAGTGTCTTTCCACTCTTCGACCTTGGAAACTACATCAACGTCACCAAATGACCAGCCGTCTTTCTGACCACCACATCAGTATGTAACGTGAGTTGCCGATCATGTGACGACCGTGTGCAAATAAAGCATATGCTGTCCTACACCAGGAAGGAACTGCTCGATATCTGCGGGTCACTGCTTCTTCATCACAGCACCCGTCTTCCAGCGCCATCTGGAATTTTCCTGCCAAAACACGGGCCTAGCAGGGGCTGGGACACGAGGAGAGTGACACGAGTCAATTGTAGACTGTAAAGCAAATTCCCGAATAGGGCTAATAAATTATCTTATCTTATCTATAACACATGAGTGTTGGTGTGCCGTTAAACCCTATACTTACCTTACCTATGAATGCCAGTACCTGCTGAATCAAACTATGTCCCATGAACACCAGTACCAGCTGAATCAAACTATGTCCCATGAATGCCAATACCAGCAGAATCAAACGATGTCCCATGAATGCCAGTACCAGCAGAATCAAATGATGTCTAATGAATGCCAGTACCAGCAGAATCAAACTATGTCCCATGAATGCCAGTACCAGCTGAATCAAATGATGCCCCATGAATGCCAGTACCAGCTGAATCAAACTATGTCCCATGAACACCAGTACCAGCTGAATCAAACTATGTCCCATGAACACCTTTACCTGCTGAATCAAACTATGTCCAATGAACACCTGTACCAGCTGAATCAAACTACGTCCCATGAACACCAGAACCTGCTGAATCAAGGACACCTAAGGTAGGTAAGACTGCATTCACTCTCATGTTGTTTTATAGCTGCTAAAACCTGCTTCAGATTTTCAAAGTAATATATAACAATTATATGATTAGACCTACTATCGGGCTGTTATATGAGGAGATGTGGATTATGATTGATAGTTGCCGATTACAGGGCTGGAAATTAATTAAAAGGGCCACCCGTCATCAGGACGGGTGGCCAGGAGATGTTACCCGTCCTTAACAGATTCTACCCGTCCACACAAAAAAGACGCCATGTTAGGAGAACCCCAGGTCAGTGACATACTGGGCTGGTGATAAGAACCCCAGGTCAGTGTCAGGGTGGGCTGGTGATAAGAACCTCAGGTCAGTGTCAGGGTGGGCTGGTGATAAGAACCCCAGGTCAGTGACATACTGGGCTGGTGATAAGAACCCCAGGTCCGTGTCAGGGTGGGCTGGTGATAAGAACCTCAGGTTAGTGTCCTGGTGGGCTGGTGATAAGAACCCCAGGTCAGTGACATACTGGGCTGGTGATAAGAACCCTAGGTCAGTGTCAGGGTGGGCTGGTGATAAGAACCTCAGGTCAGTGACATACTGGGCTGGTGATAAGAACCCCAGGTCAGTGTCAGGGTGGGCTGGTGATAAGAACCTCAGGTCAGTGTCCTGGTAGGCTGGTGATAAGGAGAACCCCAGTTCAGTGTCATGCTGGACTGGTGATGAGGTAAATACAAAGCAGATTAATACAAAGCAGATTAAGTGTAAACCCATGTGACACTATACACAGGTGCATACATCATAGCTGCAGGACCATGAATCAGGACCAGGTGGAGCTAAACAGTCATACTGGGTAAACAGAACCTCTACTTAACCAGACTGGTGGAGCCATACTCACACACAACAAATACAGATAATACTCGTTGTTTCAGTCATTTGTGTCATCCTGATGGTTTTAATAACAATGACATTTAGTCTTTTTAAGCCCCAGTGATTGATATATCTCAACGGGGTATAATACACAAGTGAAGCCACAACATTGGTGAAGCCACAACATTGGTGAAGCCAAAATATTGGTTAAGCCACAGTATTGGTGAAGCCACAATATTGGTGAAGCCACAGCTTTGGTGAAGCCACCACATTGGTGAATTTACCATTAACATGCATGCAGAAGAAAATAAATTTTCATGCGTGGTTGAGCACATGGACCTTAATATTGCCAATGTGACTCAATATGTAGATTTTGTGTGTGTTTTCAATACAGCATCAGCTTCACCTTTTCACAAATTCAACTTTAATAATCGGAAACAGTCAGGAAGTCTTAATAACTTATTTACCGTATAATACGGTATAAGTAATGTTATCAGGCCAAAGTTACACACAAAATTAACATCGAGGGAAATTTAGCATCGAGACCAAAATAGTCGTCGTGTTAAATGCATAATGTTTCAGGATAGATAAACCAACCCTGAGCCCAAGTAACCAGCGATGTTGTGTTCTGTAGTAACACAGTAACAGTCTGAGGACGAAATGCTATTCGGTAAGAAATGACCACACACCCCACTGCAAAACAGAGCTGAAATTTGCTAGCTCTTAGAAAAAGAGAAGCGCGGTACAGCTCGTCGTCAATAGCAACAGGTTTTTGATCTGGTCTTTGAATGATCATGTTGTTCTTATGCGACAGAGGTGAAGGAAGTTCAAAGCGCACTTTCAATATTTCATCCTCGGTCTGTGTGAGAAAAGAGAAAAAAGTCTGCTTTTTCTTCCTGCAAATTGTCGCCAAAGTACAAACAGGAAATACCGATTTTATGAACTTTTGAAAGGTGCGCGTGTGTGCGAGGGGGAACAGAGAGAGAGAAAAGTGAGTGACAGCGGGGTGGTAGGAGTGTTAGCTTGATTGAGGCTGGCGCTGTTGAGCATTTACACGTTAACCTGGATTGATATGATATGTTGCAATTGGACTTAACAAATTCATATACCATGATCCAAACCCCCCCGAGTTCAATAAAGTTATCAAAGTATGAACAATGAGCACGAGCGATGTGGCTTCTAAATCAGAGCGTCAGATCAAATTAGAGTTAATCGAATAGTAACCATGGCTAATCCTTTATTAGTGCATGTGTTAAATGAACTGATACAGCTGCAATTGGGAAGTCACCATACACGTCGACTGACTGATCTTGGAGCGGCCTTACTCAAAGAAAGGTGTTTCAAGTCTTTTAGAGTGAAAGAGCTGGTATATAGAGCAGACAGACTTGTAATAATCTGTGTGCAAGTGTAAAACTACATCAACATCAGACAATCGCTGAATGTGTATAAACAATACTGTAGATGACCCAAGCAGTAATCTTGTTGATTTTTCGCCAGAACAGCTTTCATTGTCAGACGACACACTGCCCTCTCTGATTAGTCTCGCTAGGATAGATATGTTCTTATAAACAAACAGTGTTCACCGTGAAAAGTTACCCGTCAGATGGACGTGGGATTGGGCTAAATCTACCCGTCTGGCCATAAATCACCCGTCATTGAAGGGCGGAAGGGTGTTAATTTCCAGCCCTGCAATTAGAAAGACTACTCAAGATATCAGTGCACAGGAATACAAGCTCTTTCATTTAACAAAACAAGAACAAATAATAATTTGGGCAGTGTCAGTTACAAACATTCCCCCTTCAAACAGATAAAACTTTCATCAATTAGTTTTTACTTCTGACCGTGATGCTCATTCACACTATTGTGTACACTACCAACATGACAATGTGAACAAAATTTTCATCAATTTCATGGTGATGGAATATTTCAGTTGCAATGGTCTTTTACACTTTTCTTTTTTGGCCAAGACAAACTGATGAAATCGTCGAATATATGTGATTGTGTCTGGATCAAAATCTCACTTCATTTACCCATAACTCTGTCAGATAGTATTACTAATCAGTCATGTATACATATACACAACACTTTCCATCAGCAGTCAACAAATACTATTTTTCCAACAGTCTAAAATCTTACCAGCCAAAGGCATGTGAGCGATGCTGTGGATCAGGTTGTGATCTTGGGAAAATGACAGTTAGAGCTTTAGTCCCATATAAAAGTACTGGGTACTGGTAATGGGTAGCCCTGGAAAGGCCCTCAATCTTATAGATCCATAGCCTTTCTTCATCTTGTAAGGTAGCCTAAGGATGCCGGCCTGTATGTTTGTCTGACATAAATAACATTTCACCCAAATGCAATTACGTCCTTTTATAAGATTCACTAGACCAAAATCATGTTGAATCTCATTGGTGACTGCTAGCACCCACTTATTGATGGATATATGCCAATTTCTGTCATTTAGTCCACGTACGCAATATCATGGCAGAAGGACAAACCAGCATTTGTTTAGAGAAGCATTCTGTTATTGGCAACGATTCTGCAACTCTAAGATTCATATATGATTTGTGCATTGGTATCTTGGGACATTGAACTGAAACAATAACAAAAGGTTCATCTGCATTAACAAGCCGAGGTCAAAGGTCATTAACTGAACGAATTTTGTCCCATGATGTTGTGGCCACAGTAAGGTTTTAAACCAGCATTTGATTTAAGATGGAGTTAAAAGACACAGCCTAGCCCTCTATAAAATGGGGATGCTCTGAAATTAAAACTCGATATCCAGTTTCGTCAGTGAGGCTTATGGACTGAAGTTGGCAACAGTCGAACCCGGCGCGACTACCAGTACGGCTATAAGTAGTGTTAGATTAATACTATGATTAGTATGAGAGACGCTCTGTCCAGGCGTGCGTCGCTCACATCCCTAAGTGACAGCCTCATTAATACAACACATTATCGCCCGATGTCAGTCTCAGGTTATTCGTGTCGAAAACCCTCCAACTTTTTAACATAAAATCACACAACAACACATAAGCGATCAACGTGGCTTGTTGATAACTTTACCATCAATTACACGAATCAGCCGTTTTACAATGTTTGTGTTGGTTAACTTAATAAAAATAATGTTGTCAGGACTGGTGACGCTATTTTCACGTCAAGCGGAAGTGAACAGTAACTGGCTGCCAATCGCAACAATATAACACTCGAGGAGAAGAGGTCGACCCAGCGGGCCCCAGGAGCCAGTTGGGTCGACCTGATGCGTAACACCAAGGGAGCATTCGTTTTTTGTTTTCCTTTGCATCTCTCGACTATTTCCACGTGGTGAGGCGGAAACTTCCATTGCTGTGTTCGCCTTTTCTCATCGAGACGCGGAAACTAGACATGGAAACCAATTTATCAGGTAAATTACGACTTATTATATATAAACAAAACCACTTATATAAAGTGGAATGTTTCTGCGAGCGTAAATAGTGACAGATGCATAGTTTAAAGAGTGGCATATCAATCGAAATATATCAAAATACTATATCGCAATATTCCTTAAAGTTGGCTGCTATGAATTTTGTGGACGACTAGGGGAAATGTTTGTGCCGGCTCATAAAAAGAGATAGACTACGTAGTTTATTTGAATGATGGGTACACCAATGATTAGAGGGAGGTAGGGAGGATGACCCAGTGGACCCCGAATACATCGTATCCACTAGAGAGGACGGGAGGTCGACCCAGTGGACCCAGAATACTTGGTATCTAATAGAGAGGAGAAGAGGTCGACCCAGTGGACCCCGAATACATTGTATCTAATAGAGAGGAGGAGAGGTCGACCCAGTGGACCCCGAATACATTGTATCTAATAGAGAGGAGGAGAGGTCGACCCAGTGGACCCCGAATACATCGTATCCACTAGAGAGGACGGGAGGTCGACCCAGTGGACCCAGAATACATCGTATCCACTAGAGAGGACGGGAGGTCGACCCAGTGGACCCCGAATACATCGTATGTTATGGAGAGGATGGGAGGTCGACCCAGTGGACCCAGAATACATTGTATCTAATAGAGAGGAGGAGAGGTCGACCCAGTGGGCCCCGAATACATCGTATCCACTAGAGAGGAGGAGAGGTCGACCCAGTGGACCCAGAATACATGGTATCTAATAGAGAGGAGAAGAGGCGACCCAGTGGACCCCGAATACATGGTATCTAATAGAGAGGAGGAGAGGTCGACCCAGTGGGCCCCGAATACATCGTATCCACTAGAGAGGAGGAGAGGTCGACCCAGTAGACCCCGAATACATTGTATCTAATAGAGAGGACGGGAGGTCGACCCAGTGGACCCCGAATACATCGTATCCACTAGAGAGGAGGAGAGGTCGACCCAGTGGACCCAGAATACATTGTATCTAATAGAGAGGACGGGAGGTCGACCCAGTGGGCCCCGAATACATCGTATCTAATAGAGAGGAGGAGAGGTCGACCCAGTGGACCCAGAATACATGGTATCTAATAGAGAGGAGAAGAGGCCGACCCAGTGGACCCCGAATACATCGTATCTAATAGAGGAGGAGGAGGGTCGACCCAGTGGGCCCCGAATACATCGTATCTAATAGAGAGGAGGAGAGGGTCGACCCAGTGGACCCAGAATACATCGTATCCACTAGAGAGGACGGAGAGGTCGACCCAGTGGGCCCCGAATACATGGTATCCACTAGAGAGGAGGAGAGGTCGACCCAGTGGGCCCCGAATACATCGTATCCACTAGAGAGGAGGAGAGGTCGACCCAGTGGACCCAGAATACATCGTATCCACTAGAGAGGACGGGAGGTCGACCCAGTGGGCTCCGAATACATCGTATCCACTAGAGAGGAGGAGAGGTCGACCCAGTGGACCCCGAATACATTGTATCTAATAGAGAGGACGGGAGGTCGACCCAGTGGACCCCGAATACATCGTATCCACTAGAGAGGAGGAGAGGTCGACCCAGTGGACCCCGAATACATTGTATCTAATAGAGAGGACGGGAGGTCGACCCAGTGGGCCCCGAATACATCGTATCTAATAGAGAGGAGGAGAGGTCGACCCAGTGGATCCAGAATACATGGTATCTAATAGAGAGGAGAAGAGGCCGACCCAGTGGACCCCGAATACATCGTATCTAATAGAGAGGAGGAGAGGTCGACCCAGTGGGCCCCGAATACATCGTATCCACTAGAGAGGACGGGAGGTCGACCCAGTCCCCGAATACATCGTAGAGAGGAGGAGAGGTCGACCCCCCGAATACATCGTATCCACTAGAGAGAGGAGGAGGGTCGACCCAGTGGACCCCGAATACATGGTATCTAATAGAGAGGAGGAGAGGTCGACCCAGTGGACCCAGAATACATCGTATCTAACAGAGAGGAGGAGAGGTCGACCCAGTGGACCCCGAATACATCGTATCTAATAGAGAGGAGGAGAGGTCGACCCAGTGGGCCCCGAATACATCGTATCCACTAGAGAGTACGGGAGGTCGACCCAGTGGGCTCCCAATGGATACACCAATAGAGTTAGATGGGGAGGGTGACCCAGTGTGTTTTAAATGGATACGCCAATGCTTTGTTTGTGTTCTCATAGAATTGATATTTGATGGCCTTTGTAGATCAGCTACAGAAGTCGGAGGTGACTTGGAGAGACCTTTCTGTCGAGCTTGCCACCAGAGAATTTGGTAGAACTCCCCAGCAGATGGACGGTACTGTGCCTTTTGTTGCCAGTAAAGCTGTTAATCTTAAAGCTCTCTTTAGTTTTTTATGATGTCCATTCTTACTCTGTTGCTCTAAATTATGGTCTATATAGGTGTTCTTTATTGATCATATCTATCAAGGACATATCCTACATTGTATCCTGGTTAATGCTATTGAAGATCTTCATTTGCTTTTAAAGGTAATCATCAGTCTATTATTGATGCCGATGTCGGCTCATCATCCCTCGTCTCTTCCCTGTCTGCACCATGTCCTCTGTGTCCCTTGGACAAGTTCATGTTCTCTACACCGAAAGCTATCAAGCGGCATTTGGTCAGATTCCATGAGAGCCACAGTTTTTCTTGCTCTGGTAAGGTGCCATTTTGTCACAAAACATTGTATCTTTCTCCTCAGCTGCCATCCCCATATCCATCTACATAACTTGTTCAGAATGATATCTCCTACTGAGTGTGTGGCTGGAATGAATGAATGGGTGCTTTCATAAGTGCATATACTCCTCTAGGTACACACTAAACAAGATAAATGAGCCGTGTTGATTTACCTGTCTGAATATGATACTGAGTATAATTGTGGGACATTTCCAGTAAAGGGTGAGTAAAGTCAAGAAAACAAACAGAACCACACCATACCCTTCTGCCTCTGAAACAGTTAAGGTCATTATAACCCGGCAACAAGCCATTCTAACAGCTGTTGTGATTCACTACATCAGCTTTGCTGAGAGGGTTTCACTCCCCTTGCTAAGAGGGTAGCCTAATGAGAAGAGGTGTATGCTCCTATCTTTCCACCATGTGAAATGCACCAGGCTTTCTGATGCTCTTGTATGTTTTTGTGTTAGTAAAGATATGTTTTCTCTTGCACATAGGTAAATACCTTTGAGTGTGAGGTTACTATGTATTAGCTCTGGTTTTAGGAGAGCTCAAGCCTATGTCTGTCCATCTTTCTGTTATTTTGTAAATCACATTTTGCTATAAAGCAAGCTAGCACAGCCAAATAACACATTGACAACCCCCGACCCCCCCCCCCCCCCCCCCACTCCATTTCAATGTCTAAAATAGGTCGTTCACCCAATCATCACCTTTGATCTACGACTTATCTATTATACCATGTAAACCTAACAGGGAATTGGAAATTAGTTACTATGTAGCCTGAAAATCGTTTGTAATTAATAGTAGGCTAAATGTTAAGTCTGGTGGGACCTAAGATGCAGATGTTAATGATGGCCCCCAAACCCTTCCCTAATTGACACCCTCACATAAGGAATATCTGATACATTCTGGTGGCATGTTTTGTTAATAGACTTGGTTAAATGGACTGAATGCACTGACCATCACTTTTAAGCTTACATTTTCCTTGTGATTGAATTACTGAGTGGGTTGTTGTGTCCAATTGAATACATTATTGAATCATAAATGATATGATTAAATTCAGTCATAAAACTTATTTGAAAATAAAATAGTCAAAAGCACCAGAGCTGTGGGGCCATTTTTATGTTTCTAGAATATAAGGCCTTGTATTTATGCCTCTACAATACATTTACTTTTTTTAACTTTATATGTGGATGATATGGAAATGTATAATTGTTGCAGGGAAGAAATTCCTGATATGCCGTTTGCCATGCATGGAGCACAGACGCTCACATTATCACTGTGTGTGCGGACGAATGACGCGACTTCGTTCAACAGCAGAACACCACGTAAAAAAGTGTCCTTGCTTTTCTGAAGTTGCTGAGCCTCTAGACTTGGTTGATGACACTGTTCTGTCATCTGTCAACCATACACCAGAGTTACCATCTTTAGCGAATCCAGTGCTGTGCAATGACTCAAATGCTGTACATCCTGAAGTAGCCATTGACCCTCCTGATGAAGGCAGGAAACTGGCAACAACTCAATGCTATGAATGCAAAAAGAAAGTTTCGAAGAAAAATGTCAGAAGGCACTTAAAGACACACCAAAAGGAACCATCCAAAGACCCTAGCTGTTGCGTCGACAAGGCTGGACTTTTTCTTGTAGAAAAACATACTGGTTCAGGACCAGTTAGACCTTTGCATGTGAAGGTGAAAACCCATGGAATGAACCAGGGAATGACATGCACAGATGATAGATGCCGGGAAATCATGGCTCCAGCTGCTCGTGGGAAGCAGAACTTCGTCTGCCAACATCTTAGCAGAGCCATTAATACTTCCAGCTATGTAGAAGAGAGCCTGTATCCCCCGATCGAACAGGCTTCTCTATCTACCACCATGAAAGTGCAGGTCCAAAACCTAAAGAGCAAGGCTGACCAGCATCAAAGCCCCTTGGTGGTTAAGTGGCCTTACAGTGTGTCCCCAACATTTTACAGTGTCTACACTGGAAATGTGAAGCAGTGGTGTCAGTTGGGAAGAGTCCTCCTCACAGTGACCAAAGACACCATCAACTGCCCTTGTGTGGGATCAACCCACAATTGTGTACATAAGGCCTCAGTTCGCTGGGTCATACAATGCAAACAAAAATCGGATGCAGTAACACCTGAAGATGACGTATCCCAGACAGGTGACTGTCCAAATGTGTCGAAAGAAACTATTGCTAAAAGAACAAGGGATTGGATCGAATATCTCTGCAAGAAGAGGTACGATCCGGAGTCATTCGGGGATTTCGACGCATCAGTAGAATTTACTTCCCTCATTCCATCGGAGAATGACTGCCCATGGTGCGACAATGCCTTAGCTGTGAAGCTATCAACAGATAAGGGAGTAGTTGTCGACTACCAATTCATTAGAAAAGGTCAGTATACAGTATAAATTTATTTGCCGCAGTCATAGCGTGTTAAAGGGGTGGTTCCTCGTCGCTGATTAGAAGTGTATCATGACGTTTGCTGTTGGTAGCAGTACATTGTAGTTTGACCTTCTTATACAACACATACAAATCCATGATGAATTAGTACAAATGTCTGTTTTCTGGGGTAGTTCCTATGCATAATTTGCTTATCATTAAGATTCGATATTTGTTCTTGCGAGTTAGAAAACCAAGCTAGAATTCATAACTGAAATCCAAGCCAATGAGTTATAATTCTAACACAATTTTTCTATGGTGGAGTTGCGAAATTACAATGCCAGCCTTAAACCATTTGATTGAATGACCTTTAGGCTTGAACCTTCAGAGGTGCATCATGAACTATTCTTACGCCAATCATTTCACTAATCATTTGGGATGCATGAGAATAACATATCATACAAGTATTCATCTGGCTCTCAAATACACCACTTTCACACAACAAAGTTACTTTTGTTCCAGACATCAAAGTCTTCAAAAAAGATTGTCAGCGTTGTGGCAACTTTGTGTATTACCACGATCCCTCACATGGACTTCACAACTACAACAACAAGATCTTCTTGACCATGCGATTTTGCAGATGGATTAGATGTTGCATTCAAGTTAGTATGATAGACCCATAGTCTAGTCTACGTTGGATTGTACTAAAGCAAATGATTGTGGAGTTAAATTAATCATCTTTCGCAGACGGTGGCAGTTTTTTAAAACTTTCTTCTCTGTTGTGAACCATCATGTAGACTCATACAGCATTAGGACGGGAATTAGACAAGCTTCAGCTGTTCAACAAGCTCTCCTATCCCCCGCACAACGAGATCATGAAGGCATACCTCAGCTATGAGGCCTTGTGTGCTCATGATTATGAGTTTATTTGCCTTGAGTGTGGTATTTTCCCCCCGGTGTTAGTGACGGATGTGGACAAGAAATGCTGTTTCAAACTAAACTGTTAGTATCATACTTGCCTTAACTTCTATGTGTATATCGAAATTGCCAAATAAGTGCGTGTTTATGATAGTGTTAAAAAACAAAGAAGGATAGGATTATTGCAGAAACTAATATTCTACTTTGTGCTCATGTTGTGTGATGTCAGTGGTGGATGTAGGTGGACAAGAAGATGCGACCGATACAGTATGCCAAGATTCATTCTGGGACAGGGTAGACATGCAAATCATGTCAGCAGCATCTTCAGGTTGGCTTTCTACTATTTCAGTCCCACTGCAATGACCAAATGTACATATATATTTTCATATTGTGTCATTAGATTTTATTGCAAAATGTAGCCTTAGGTTGTGGGTTCAATCCCAGGGTATAATTTGTTGATTTTATTTCCTCTGTTGTTTGGTAATCATTTGTTGTATTTGTGAAGGATAGGTTTTGCTAGGTGTGTATGTGCAATGCAGCTACAGATCATTACAGCAGTACTTAAACAGATGTATTTGCACTGATCATCAATTATAGATGATGCCTCCACAGAACATGTTGTGCCAAGTTACAACAATTGGTCCCCATATGTTGGTGCGGCCAAGTCAGATCAGATGGTGTACAACACAGAATTTAAGAAGCTGCCTGCATCCTCCCGTCCAACCAACCATGACGAAGAGATGGAACTAGAACTAACTGAAGATCTACTGATAGAACTCATGAGTGAGAAAAAGGTAATTCATATTACCAGTCATCTAGAATTATTTTCTTTTCCCCGAGTAAAAGATACAATGAAGTTATGAGGAAACTATCTTGTATAACTTTAGCCTGTTATTCAAGTTATAAAACAGTGTGTGTGACCCAGCTATACTTGTAATGTTGATACCAAGCAATGCAGAGTGCGCTGGAATGTGAACATATTGATAGATACCCAGTGTATATCACCTTGCGGCACATCTATCCGGAACAAATTACTACAATAATACTAAAATCCACATTAGATATAAGTGAAGGATGATTTTGTTATTTATCTACTACTGGACTGTCTTAGGACTATATTTCTCTTATAGCTATATTTTCTTGTTATACTTATATTTCTGCGCACTCCTTCATATATAGGAATATTATAGCTGCTTGTAGTTGCTTGAGTGGGGACACTAGCCAGAGAAAACACACGAGTCCAGGAATTGAGTTGTTGTCGCTTTATTCGAGTTTTAGCTTATCAGCTTCTCTGGAATTTCGCTCAGAATCTTGTTCAGATATTTCGTCTCTTTGCTAGGTAGCTCTCCCTGAATTCCCGGCGAGGCCAGCTATTTATTAGGGTTCCAGGCTTTGGGTTACGCCCGGGACCCCAGCAACAGCTGACCTCCCATTGGTTCAGATAAGGCCGGCCTCCTTTCCCAAAAGCCTAGGCCAGACGAATCAACATGGGGTGTGGCTGTGACTCGTAAGGTGGCTGATGTAAATGAAAGGGTCTTAAGGGCGGAGGTTGACCCCGGGCTAGTGTAAATATGTCTTGCTGATAAATTGGAAAAGGGGGGAGGGGTTTTAAAGTCAGAAGAGCCAAATTTATATCATAACAACTGTCCTTAGTCTCAAGTAGATGATCAGTGTCTGTTCCATCCAATCATATTAGTCATAAAATTAGGGACACCTGGGCAACACACAGTTTGCAAATATACTCTTTCCTGTGTTCCTGTAATGGCTATTATTGGTGAAAAGATGTAAAAGTCTATTATTATATGCAATCATATAACTCTGTGGAATTGGTTGATATGTTGCCAATGATGTGTATACTTCCTGTATGTTGTTTTGACCACAGAGGAAACTTCCATGTCTGTAAAGCTAATAATCTATTAGATATTTCACTGACATTTTGTTTCTCCTGACTGTGGCAGATGGCAGACATCAAACAGGTGTGCCGTGTCATTGGAGAGTCTGACCGGGGCACCAAGTTAGAATGCTTGGAACGGATCAGAGTAAAGCTGGCTGACCAAAGTAGCTTTAATAAGGTTTTCACAAAGTTTCAAGGATGTTCAGGTACAGTGTTGATGGTGTTGTCACCTGAATAAGATATAAGGCCATCTGAAAAAATGATTTTGCGGAATATCTCCATAGATGAGAAATGGAATTAAGACGATGTTAATGTTATTGTTGGCAGGTGGTCTTTTGGCGGCATGTTGCCCACATGGGATCACATATGGGATCAAATTCCTTCTGAGGGGTGAGAGTCCCAGAGACCATGTAGATATGATTCTGTCCTTAACTCATCAGCCAACAGTATGTGTTTGTGACATTCCTTGGTTTGTTGCCACTCATGGTAACAAGAGAAAGCCTGGAATGTTCCAGCCACACCAGGGACGGTTTGCAGACGCCAGTGCTGAGAATCTTCAGCTTTTAAGGAATAGTGCACTGAACATTGAAATTCCAGAGTTGGACATTAGCAAGTTGGAATTTAATGTGACTTCTGTGGACCACACCTATGATAGCAACATGCACCCCCTCACAAACACCTCAAATCACTACTGTGCATTTGACAGGTTCCACCAATCAAATACTGGCTCTGAGATAGAGCAGCTAAGAAGACTTGATCTGGTGAAGGAATTTCGTGGTGTCATTAACAGTCAAGTTGCTGAAGAGCTGTTCTCGTATCTGGAGAAGTCAATCTATTTCTTAAATCAATGCAAAGCAGCTCACCACATTTTTTTGGTGAAACTGATGATACATCTCCTCAACAAGAAGAGGAATCAAGAACGACTCTCTCGTATTGAGAAGCGGGTGAAGGAATACTTCCCTGGGTGCGCTCTGGAATATGGATCAGACAAGCGTATTGTCATATGTCCCTCCAAGCAAAGTACTTGTTTTACACAATAATATCAAATATTCCATCAGATAACCATAAAATTTCAAAGTTCTGTGTTTGAATTATAATTTATTATGTAAATATAGTATTTTCAAAGAGGTTGTAAAATTTTTTTTCGTTCATTGTAGAAAGAGAATGTAATGCTGGTGTAGAACTAATTGATCTCTTTGACAAGGGTTGCATGCATATTGTCCCAGGCACTACTAAAAGACCAGTGTCAAGAACCTGTTACTTCTGAGGCAGATCAAAAGACCAGTGTCAAGACACCTGTTACTTCTGAGGCAGATCAAAAGACCAGTGTCAAGACACCTGTTATTCTGAAGATCAAAAGACCAGTGTCAAGACACCTGTTACTACTGAAGCAGATCAAAAGACCAGTGTCAAGACACCTGTTACTTCTGAGGCAGATCAAAAGACCAGTGTCAAGACACCTGTTACTTCTGAGGCAGATCAAAAGACCAGTGTCAAGACACCTGTTACTACTGAAGCAGATCAAAAGACCAGTGTCAAGACACCTGTTACTGCACAGCTGACACAAGGTTCTAAAAATGACCATGACATCGTCACCCCAGGTACAGAACTTTCAAAGTTGTTCAGCAATTGTGAGGCAGGAACAATATCATCATGTTAAACCTTGCATTTAAGATATTTTTGTTTTACCTTAAGAAACAACATCAATCCAGCCTAAAAAGAAGAAGAAGAAGCATGTCCACTTTGGTAAGGAGATCCCTTATCATGGATCTTATTTGCCATGTCAAATTTAGCTCCAACCTTTTCTATGTGACTTATCATCAATTTGTTATTCACACTTCTGTGGTCCTAGTTTTAAATAACATCAAACAATTTGGATATCTTTTTAGAAGTTGAACATTCTCATTTCTGTTTTAACATACTCTTGGATGAACATGCCAATTTCTTCATCCCATTGTTTTCTGTAGCTGACACTGCACCTGGTATTCCTATGGTCTGGGAAATTTGTAGTGCTGCCCCAGATGATCGAGTTCTTGCGCGTCATGGATCGTACTCCTTAACGTCACTTGATTTCCTCAGCTTGAAAGGAACAGCATGGCTCACGGATCAAGTACTGTATATTTATCCATCCTTCCATCCTTGTTTCCATATTCATGTCTCAGTATAGATGTCCATTTATTTATCATTTATGACTTAAATGTCGACAATGAACATGAAATCTGATCCCTGTTTCAATACAATATATTGCCATTGAGTCACCTGATGCAATCTTATTGCATTACAAACATAAGGATTCAAACTTGTTGCAGGTGGTTGATGCCTACCTCCACTTGATGGCAACCAAGTGGGCAAAAGAACCAGCCTACCACTTACCAACACAGACAGTCACCGCAATACTGGATAGGATCAGAGTTCCTCTTCTGCATAAGGTAGATCCTCTATAATATAAATATATTTGTTGCCATTGAATATGCTTTCTTCAATGATATTACGAAATACCACATGGTTGAGGATCAGAGATGAATAGTCAAATGACAAGTATCGTATTCAGGTCAATTTTCAAGACTACTCCACCATTGTTGGCATATATCTTCAAGGGGGAGCCCACTGGACAGCTGTGGTAAAATCAGTTAGCATAATTCTTTGAAAAATTATAAAAAAATATAAAGTATCACAGTAGCTTTATGAAAGAATATATTGCACATGATTGAGAGGAATTTGATGCCTGGGTGAAGGTTGTGTCAACTGGTAGTGGAGTTATTACATATTACGATCCTTATGGAGAGCAACCAACCATGATGCAAAAGATCAAGAGGAATTGGAGGTTGCACAATAGTATAAGGCATTTCAAATGTTGGAGTTAACCAAGTTTTGTTGAGGACTGTACCAGTTGTACATGTTCCTACCTTGTTCATCTCATTTTTTTTTTAAAGTTTTTCTATAAACTTAACATAAGTACATATTCCACCCTTTTGTTTGTCTGGTTTATTTATAAGCAGTTATACTTCAGTACATTATGGATGGTGCCAGTTGATCTTTTGTTGCTGTGTTGGGAATGATTGAGTTTTGGTTTCAATCAATCAAATGCTTTATTTCAGACTTAGCCAGCGGAGGTCAATAATCTAACAAAACACAATAATAAAGTACAGTATATACAAGCAGAAAGAAATACAGAATATTTACAGATGGTTATTGCTAATGTGTAAAAAAAACACCACTCAAAATCAAATATATGATTTGGCTGATATTAGTATCAATACAATATTTAAAAAATGACACTATCATTGGCTGTGTATCATGCTATCACATATATTTTGTGCTAGGTGTGTTTGTTATAAGACAAAGATTTGGGTAGGTTTATGCATGTGTTCAATACCTTTAATTTCATATGACAATTGTGTGACCAGGAAATTCATGGATGACCGTGCTGCAGTGGGTCTCGACAGGGCGGGTTCTGATGTAACCCCTCCTCCAACTGTAAACAGACAACGAGACTCTTTCAACTGTGGTGTATTTGCTTTAATGGTATTTAATGCTCTACATTTACCAAACGTATTAACTAAACTATTGAAAGACTGCATACATAGCCTCATCCTTGTGCATTTTATTTGCGTTGCAGTTCTTGCATGAAACATTGACTGGTGACAAACTACCCGTGACAACTTCTGGAGAGGCAAGGTCTTACATAGCCACCAGTCTTTACTCCAACTCGGGTATTTATTATTTTAAAGAACCATATTTCAGAGAAAATATAGTTGATACCAGAAGCAAATAAGATGTGTTTTTCTCCTCATGAGTGCTTGATTAGCAAATCATGCATTTGGTTTCAGATCTCAAGGATGTCTACTGCACCCGATGCGGTCAGGATTTTGGTGTCTTGGTAATTATAATGATTTGTAGTTTGTACATATTTTTCCAATGTGTGATATTAGCTCAGGTTTTTACAAATAAATCTTTACAACAACAAACATAATCAGTTGCATAAAATTGTGAAAGTGCTCACTATATGCCAATTCATGCAGTGTTTTTGCCTGGACATTGTCAATTGTAGAAGCTTAGCCATTGAAGTACTAATGATTATGTCCTATACAAGTTAATAATACCCCCCAGTGTTAGTCTATCTGCATCTTAAAAGATGAATATCATGTTTATTATTTCCAATATAGTTCTGGTCTTATGTTCCAGGTGCTATGTGTTTCATGTGGAGCCAGATTCCACCTAATCTGTACCAGCCAAAGTAAGCGGGACAAAAGGATTTGCTTCATTTGTCCCGAGAAATAGATGGATACAGAGTTATTGTGTGTGTCATGGTTATGTTATTATGTTACCTCTCTTTTAAAGAAGAGGTGTTTGATTGGGAGGCTTTTTGTTTGATATATTAATGTCAGACACATCACATATATTTCTATGCACTAAGTTGTTTACATGTCTCATAAATCTTTCATGAATGTGTATTCCTTGAGAAAATCCTGAATTATGTTGTTGTTATGATGTTCACTTATTTATTGCTCCAGTAGATCTGTACTGACAGATCAGATCAGATATAGCAACACTGGAAATGCATGTGCTATGATATTTGACAACACATTATGATTTGTGGAGTAGTCAATTATCCTTCCTGTAACCGAATGAGGCTGTATTGCACTATTCGCATTGCTTAACTCTTCCCCAATGATGTGATCGATTATAAAAAAATTTGCTCATATTCTATGTCAGTTTTAAACGGATATTCACTTAAGATTGATACTGTTTATTAAGGAAAACATGATATCATTATCCATTGTTTGGTGTTCACTCTGCATTTTTATCTAAGTGAAATTGTTGTGAAGCTGGACTATAACTTTACTGAGCGGAAGAACAAGTAAGATTGATGCTTCAATATGAACCTGGTTGTATGTGTAATGACTATTCTGTAGTGAGTTTATCTAAGGCATATATAAGCAAAGGCTATAACATGATTAAGGCAATATTGGGTTTGTTTTGCCAAAGCAAGCACTGTTCAAATAAACCACCCTATATTTCTGAGCTCAAAGTTGTTATTCTCTCAGACGATGATCAAGGAGTCCTCTCCATAGCATACAATGTATTCGGGGCCCACTGGGTCGACCTCTCCTCCTCTCTATTAGATACCATGTATTCGGGGTCCACTGGGTCGACCTCTCCTCCTCTCTATTGGATACCATGTATTCGGGGTCCACTGGGTCGACCTCTCCTCCTCTCTATTAGATACGATGTATTCGGGGTCCACTGGGTCGACCTCCCCTCCTCTCTATTAGATACCATGTATTCTGGGTCCACTGGGTCGACCTCTCCTGCTCTCTATTAGATACAATGGGGTCCACTGGGTCGACCTCTCCTCCTCTCTAGTGGATACGATGTATTCGGGGCCCACTGGGTCGACCTCTCCTCCTCTCTATTAGATACCATGTATTCGGGGTCCCTCTCTGGGTCGACCTCTCCTCCTCTCTATTAGATACCATGTATTCGGGGTCCACTGGGTCGACCTCTCCTCCTCTCTATTAGATACGATGTATTCGGGTCCACTGGGTCGACCTCTCCTCCTCTCTCTATTAGATACCATGTATTCTGGGTCCACTGGGTCGACCTCTCCTCCTCTCTATTAGATACCATGTATTCGGGGTCCACTGGGTCGACCTCTCCTGCTCTCTATTAGATACATGTATTCGGGGTCCACTGGGTCGACCTCTCCTCCTCTCTATTAGATACCATGTATTCGGGGCCCACTGGGTCGACCTCTCCTCCTCTCTATTAGATACCATGGGGTCCACTGGGTCGACCTCTCCTCCTCTCTATATGGATACGATGTATTCGGGGCCCACTGGGTCGACCTCTCCTCCTCTCTATTAGATACCATGTATTCTGGGTCCACTGGGTCGACCTCTCCTCTCTCTATTAGATACTCTCGACCTCTCCTCCTCTCTATTAGATACCATGTATTCTGGGTCCACTGGGTCGACCTCTCCTCCTCTCTATTAGATACCATGTATTCTGGGTCCACTGGGTCGACCTCTCCCTCTCTCTCTATATAGATACCATGTATTCGGGGTCCACTGGGTCGACCTCTCCTCCTCTCTAGGGATACGATGTATTCGGGGTCCACTGGGTCGACCTCTCCTCCTCTCTATTAGATACCATGTATTCTGGGTCCACTGGGTCGACCTCTCCTCCTCTCTATTAGATACATGGGGTCCACTGGGTCGACCTCTCCTCCTCTCTATTAGATACCATGTATTCTGGGTCCACTGGGACCTCCCTCCTCTCTACTGGGGGGTCCACTGGGTCGACCTCTCCTCCTCCTCTCTATTAGATACCATGTATTCTGGGTCCACTGGGTCGACCTCTCCTCCTCTCTATTAGATACCATGTATTCGGGGTCCACTGGGTCGACCTCTCCTCCTCTCTATTAGATACGATGTATTCGGGGTCCACTGGGTCGACCTCTCCTCCTCTCTATTAGATACCATGTATTCTGGGTCCACTGGGTCGACCTCTCCTCCTCTCTATTAGATACAATGTATTCTGGGTCCACTGGGTCGACCTCTCCTCCTCTCTAGTAGATACGATGTATTCGGGGTCCCACTGGGTCGACCTCTCCTCCTCTCTATTAGATACCATGTATTCTGGGTCCACTGGGTCGACCTCTCCTCTCTCTATTAGATACATGTATTCGGGGTCCACTGGGTCGACCTCTCC
Organism: Urechis unicinctus; assembly: GCA_034190875.2. NCBI lineage: Eukaryota > Metazoa > Annelida > Polychaeta > Xenopneusta > Urechidae > Urechis > Urechis unicinctus. Next base: position 637,687 of record CM067343.1, read on the forward strand.
TCCTCTCTATTAGATACCATGTATTCTGGGTCCACTGGGTCGACCTCTCCTCCTCTCTATTAGATACCATGTATGTATTCTCGGGTCTCTATTAGACCATGTATTCGGGGTCCACTGGGTCGACCTCTCCTCTCTCTATTAGATACCATGTATTCGGGGTCCACTGGGTCGACCTCTCCCTCCTCCTCTCTATTAGATACCATGTATTCGGGGTCCACTGGGTCGACCTCTCCTCCTCTCTATTAGATACCATGTATTCTGGGTCCACTGGGTCGACCTCTCCTCCTCTCTATTAGATACAATGGGGCCCACTGGGTCGACCTCTCCTCCTCTCTATTACCATACGATGTATTCGGGGTCCACTGGGTCGACCTCGACCCTCCTCCTCTCTATTAGATACGATGTATTCGGGGTCCACTGGGTCGACCTCTCCTCCTCTCTATTAGATACATGTATTCTGGGGTCCACTGGGTCGACCTCTCCTCCTCTCTATTAGATACCATGTATTCTGGGTCCACTGGGTCGACCTCTCCTCCTCTCTATTAGATACCATGTATTCTGGGTCCCACTGGGTCGACCTCTCCTCCTCTCTATTAGATACCATGTATTCGGGGTCCACTGGGTCGACCTCTCCTCCTCTCTAGTGGATACGATGTATTCGGGGTCCACTGGGTCGACCTCTCCTCCTCTCTATTAGATACCATGTATTCTGGGTCCACTGGGTCGACCTCTCCTCCTCTCTATTAGATACCATGTATTCTGGGTCCACTGGGTCGACCTCTCCTCCTCTCTATTAGATACGATGTATTCGGGGTCCACTGGGTCGACCTCTCCTCCTCTCTATTAGATACCATGTATTCGGGGGTCCACTGGGTCGACCTCTCCTCCTCTCCTCTCTATTAGATACCATGTATTCTGGGTCCACTGGGTCGACCTCTCCTCCTCTCTATTAGATACCATGTATTCGGGGTCCACTGGGTCGACCTCTCCTCCTCTCTATTAGATCCATCTATTCGGGGTCCACTGGGTCGACCTCTCCTCCTCTCTATTGGATACCATGTATTCGGGGTCCACTGGGTCGACCTCTCCTCCTCTCTATTAGATACGATTCGTATTCCACTGGGGACCTCTCCACTGGGTCGACCTCTGGGTCGACCTCCTCTCTCTATTAGATACCATGTATTCGGGGTCCACTGGGTCGACCTCTCCTCCTCTCTAGTGGATACGATGTATTCGGGGCCCACTGGGTCGACCTCTCCTCCTCTCTATTAGATACCATGTATTCTGGGTCCACTGGGTCGACCTCTCCTGCTCTCTATTAGATACAATGGGGTCCACTGGGTCGACCTCTCCTCCTCTCTATTAGATACCATGTATTCTGGGTCCACTGGGTCGACCTCTCCTCCTCTCTGTTAGATACCATGTATTCTGGGTCCACTGGGTCGACCTCTCCTCCTCTCTATTAGATACCATGTATTCGGGGTCCACTGGGTCGACCTCTCCTGTCCTCTCTATTAGATACAATTTATTAGGCGTTCACTGAGTACCCATGAACACCCATATACGAACATTTGCTAGTTCTACATTTTATATATATTACGCTTTGGTGCATAGAAGTCGCAATCCTATGGAATACCCGATGATCCCCTGACTTTATCGCCAATCGTCATCCTCCACCAACCTCTGTCCTGATTCCTACCTGAGGAGGAGGATCTAGATAAGTCATCATGGTCGAAGGAAACTTTGAAATATCAAACCTATCTGTTCTACCTCTCTTTCGCAACGTTTCCTCCTTAGCTCTTCTGAACCAAGTTTGGAAGCAAGTGGTCTCTGTTGGAACGGTATCCAGACGTTTCGTCCCACGGACGGTTCGTCCCCTATGTAAATCCATGGGCAGACGTTTCGTCTCGTAAATATGTCTAATTTCAAAACATGCTGTGTTTTCTTTTGTGTTTTTGGAAACATTTAATTGGAATTCTTTGGGGTGAATATGTTAGGGTCCTTGGATTAACCATCAAATAATATCCAATGAGATTTGTTGGTGGTGGACCTGTTTATGATTTTTCCTATTGGCTATTTCTTTTTCTATTTCAATGACTTCAATTTCAGTGGCATTTTTACGTAAGGCGCCCACACACAAAACCATGCACGCTTTCTTTCGAAATAAATTGCCGTACGTTCTAATCTTTAATTCATTTTCATGTTCTACTGTTGTCTGCCCTGTAACAGGTATTCAAATTTCAAGCAAGCCGATATGAATGAAGATGTTTGAATAATACTAATCAGATAAACGGTCCTTAAATAGGTATTATAGAAACAACAGCGTAATCTCCGTGAAACAGGCACCAAACAACATGCTTTCAGAATGGCTGCCCTCCATCCTCGAGGTCTGAGGTTATAATGGCCATCCACACCAGCAACAGGCAGTGTGCAGGACGATATCTTCTTCAGTACTACATCCTAGTGCCAAAATTAAAAAAAGGAGGCCACCTCGACTAAATCCAAATCAAACATATAAACCCTGCTATGGACTGACTCTAATAACCGCAGTGACTTATCCACTTGTGACTCAACCCTTATCCCCGCATTGGACCCACCATTATCCCCGCCTTGACTGAAATGAAGTGGTTCCATCACGCTGGTGGTTGTCATGTTTTGCAATGCAGGCAATCATAGCGTATCAACATTATGAATACATTTTCTAAACTGGACGCCAGGCGACGCCTCCCATCACCCTCGACTGTGGGGGATGCTGCCAATTTCAGCGTGGATGTAAATTCCAAAGTTCCCATGACATTCAGCA
>CM067343.1:645489-652989 GCA_034190875.2 Urechis unicinctus
ATGAGTGTTGGTGTGTGCCGTTAAACCCTATACTTACCTTACCTATGAATGCCAGTACCTGCTGAATCAAACTATGTCCCATGAACACCAGTACCAGCTGAATCAAACTATGTCCCATGAATGCCAATACTAGCAGAATCAAACGATGTCCCATGAATGCCAGTACCAGCAGAATCAAATGATGTCTAATGAATGCCAGTACCAGCTGAATCAAACTATGTCCCATGAATGCCAGTACCAGCTGAATCAAATGATGCCCCATGAATGCCAGTACCAGCTGAATCAAACTGTCCCATGAACGCCAGTACCAGCTGAATCAAACTATGTCCCATGAACGCCAGTACCAGCTGAATCAAACTATGTCCCATGAACGCCAGTACCAGCTGAATCAAACTATGTCCCATGAACGCCAGTACCAGCTGAATCAAACTATGTCCCATGAATGCCAGTACCAGCTGAATCAAACTATGTCCCATGAATGCCAGTACCAGCTGAATCAAACTATGTCCCATGAATGCCAGTACCAGCTGAATCAAACTATGTCCTATGAATGCCAGTACCAGCTGCCAGTACCTGCTGAATCAAACTATGTCCCATGAATGTCAGTACCAGCTGAATCAAACTATGTCCCATGAATGCTAGTACCAGCTGAATCAAACTATGTCCTATGAATGCCAGTACCAGCTGAATCAAACTATGTCCTATGAATGCCAATACCAGCTGAATCAAATGATGTCCCATGAATGCCAGTACCAGCTGAATCAAACTATGTCTTATGAATACCAGTACCAGCTGAATCAAACTGGTGATAAGAACCCCAGGTCAGTGTCAGGGTGGGCTGGTGATAAGAACCTCAGGTCAGTGTCCTGGTGGGCTGGTGATAAGAACCCCAGGTCAGTGACATACTGGGCTGGTGATAAGAACCCCAGGTCAGTGTCAAGGTGGGCTGGTGATAAGAACCTCAGGTTAGTGTCCTGGTGGGCTGGTGATAAGAACCCCAGGTTAGTGACATACTGGGCTGGTGATAAGAACCCCAGGTCAGTGTCAGGGTGGGCTGGTGATAAGAACCTCAGGTCAGTGACATACTGGGCTGGTGATAAGAACCCCAGGTCAGTGTCAGGGTGGGCTGGTGATAAGAACCTCAGGTCAGTGTCCTGGTAGGCTGGTGATAAGGAGAACCCCAGTTCAGTGTCATGCTGGACTGGTGATGAGGTAAATACAAAGCAGATTAATACAAAGCAGATTAAGTGTAAACCCATGTGACACTATACACAGGTGCATACATCATAGCTGCAGGACCATGAATCAGGACCAGGTGGAGCTAAACAGTCATACTGGGTAAACAGAACCTCTACTTAACCAGACTGGTGGAGCCATACTCACACACAACAAATACAGATAATACTCGTTGTTTCAGTCATTTGTGTCATTCTGATGGTTTTAATAACAATGACATTTAGTCTTTTTAAGCCCCAGTGATTGATATATCTCAACGGGGTATAATACACAAGTGAAGCCACAACATTGTTGAAGCCACAACATTGGTGAAGCCAAAATATTGGTTAAGCCACAGTATTGGTGAAGCCACAATATTGGTGAAGCCACAGCTTTGGTGAAGCCACCACATTGGTGAATTTACCATTAACATGCATGCAGAAGAAAATAAAATTTTCATGCGTGGTTGAGCACATGGACCTTAATATTGCCAATGTGACTCAATATGTAGATTTTGTGTGTGTTTTCAATACAGCATCAGCTTCACCTTTTCACAAATTCAACTTTAATAATCGGAAACAGTCAGGAAGTCTTAATAACTTATTTACCGTATAATACGGTATAAGTAATGTTATCAGGCCAAAAGTTACACACAAAATTAACATCGAGGGAAATTTAGCATCGAGACCAAAATAGTCGTCGTGTTAAATGCATAATGTTTTTCAGGATAGATAAACCAACCCTGAGCCCAAGTAACCAGCGATGTTGTGTTCTGTAGTAACACAGTAACAGTCTGAGGACGAAATGCTATTCGGTAAGAAATGACCACACACCCCACTGCAAGACAGAGCTGAAATTTGCTAGCTCTTAGAAAAAGAGAAGCGCGGTACAGCTCGTCGTCAATAGCAACAGGTTTTTGATCTGGTCTTTGAATGATCATGTTGTTCATATGCGACAGAGGTGAAGGAAGTTCAAAGCGCACTTTCAATATTTCATCCTCGGTCTGTGTGAGAAAAGAGAAAAAAGTCAGCTTTTTCTTCCTGCAAATTGTCACCAAAGTACAAACAGGAAATACCGATTTTATGAACTTTTGAAAGGTGCGCATGTGTGCGAGGGGGAACAGAGAGAGAGAAAAGTGAGTGACAGCGGGGTGGTAGGAGTGTTAGCTTGATTGAGGCTGGCGCTGTTGAGCATTTACACGTTAACCTGGATTGATATGATATGTTGCAATTGGACTTAACAAATTCATATACCATGATCCAAACCCCCGAGTTCAATAAAGTTATCAAAGTATGAACAATGAGCACGAGCGATGTGGCTTCTAAATCAGAGCGTCAGATCAAATTAGAGTTAATCGAATAGTAACCATGGCTAATCCTTTATTAGTGCATGTGTTAAATGAACTGATACAGCTGCAATTGGGAAGTCACCATACACGTCGACTGACTGATCTTGGAGCGGCCTTACTCAAAGAAAGGTGTTTCAAGTCTTTTAGAGTGAAAGAGCTGGTATATAGAGCAGACAGACTTGTAATAATCTGTGTGCAAGTGTAAAACTACATCAACATCAGACAATCGCTGAATGTGTATAAACAATATTGTAGATGACCCAAGCAGTAATCTTGTTGATTTTTCGCCAGAACAGCTTTCATTGTCAGACGACACACTGCCCTCTCTGATTAGTCTCGCTAGGATAGATATGTTCTTATAAACAAACAGTGTTCACCGTGAAAAATTACCCGTCAGATGGACGTGGGATTGGGCTAAATCTACCCGTCTGGCCATAAATCACCCGTCATTGAAGGGCGGAAGGGTGTTAATTTCCAGCCCTGCAATTAGAAAGACTACTCAAGATATCAGTGCACAGGAATACAAGCTCTTTCATTTAACAAAACAAGAACAAATAATAATTTGGGCAGTGTCAGTTACAAACATTCCCCCTTCAAACAGATAAAACTTTCATCAATTAGTTTTTACTTCTGACCGTGATGCTCATTCACACTATTGTGTACACTACCAACATGACAATGTGAACAAAATTTTCATCAATTTCATGGTGATGGAATATTTCAGTTGCAATGGTCTTTTACACTTTTCTTTTTGGGCCAAGACAAACTGATGAAATCGTCGAATATATGTGATTGTGTCTGGATCAAAATCTCACTTCATTCACCCATAACTCTGTCAGATAGTATTACTAATCAGTCATGTATACATATACACAACACTTTCCATCAGCAGTCAACAAATACTATTTTTTCCAACAGTCTAAAATCTTACCAGCCAAAGGCATGTGAGCGATGCTGTGGATCAGGTTGTGATCTTGGGAAAATGACAGTTAGAGCTTTAGTCCCATATAAAAGTACTGGGTACTGGTAATGGGTAGCCCTGGAAAGGCCCTCAATCTTATAGATCCATAGCCTTTCTTCATCTTGTAAGGTAGCCTAAGGATGCCAGCCTGTATGTTTGTCTGACATAAATAAGATTTCACCCAAATGCAATTACGTCCTTTTATAAGATTCACTAGACCAAAATCATGTTGAATCTCATTGGTGACTGCTAGCGCCCACTTATTGATGGATATATGCCAATTTCTGTCATTTAGTCCACGTACGCAATATCATGGCAGAAGGACAAACCAGCATTTGTTTAGAGAAGCATTCTGTTATTGGCAACGATTCTGCAACTCTAAGATTCATATATGATTTGTGCATTGGTATCTTGGGACATTGAACTGAAACAATAACAAAAGGTTCATCTGCATTAACAAGCCGAGGTCAAAGGTCATTAACTGAACGAATTTTGTCCCATGATGTTGTGGCCACAGTAAGGTTTTAAACCAGCATTTGATTTAAGATGGAGTTAAAAGACACAGCCTAGCCCTCTAGAAAATGGGGATGCTCTGAAATTAAAACTCGATATCCAGTTTCGTCAGTGAGGCTTATGGACTGAAGTTGGCAACAGTCGAACCCGGCGCGACTACCAGTACGGCTATAAGTTGTGTTAGATTAATACTATGATTAGTATGAGAGACGCTCTGTCCAGGCGTGCGTCGCTCACATCCCTAAGTGACAGCCTCATTAATACAACACATTATCGCCCGATGTCAGTCTCAGGTTATTCGTGTCGAAAACCCTCCAACTTTTTAACATAAAATCACACAACAACACATAAGCGATCAACGTGGCTTGTTGATAACTTTACCATCAATTACACGAATCAGCCGTTTTACAATGTTTGTGTTGGTTAACTTAATAAAAATAATGTTGTCAGGACTGGTGACGCTATTTTCACGTCAAGCGGAAGTGAACAGTAACTGGCTGCCAATCGTCATCCTCCACCAACCTCTGTCCTGATTCCTACCTGAGGAGGAGGATCTAGATAAGTCATCATGGTCGAAGGAAACTTTGAAATATCAAACCTATCTGTTCTACCTCTCTTTCGCAACGTTTCCTCCTTAGCTCTTCTGAACCAAGTTTGGAAGCAAGTGGTCTCTGTTGGAACGGTATCCAGACGTTTCGTCCCACGGACGGTTCGTCCCCTATGTAAATCCATGGGCAGACGTTTCGTCTCGTAAATATGTCTAATTTCAAAACATGCTGTGTTTTCTTTTGTGTTTTTGGAAACATTTAATTGGAATTCTTTGGGGTGAATATGTTAGGGTCCTTGGATTAACCATCAAATAATATCCAATGAGATTTGTTGGTGGTGGACCTGTTTATGATTTTTCCTATTGGCTATTTCTTTTTCTATTTCAATGACTTCAATTTCAGTGGCATTTTTACGTAAGGCGCCCACACACAAAACCATGCACGCTTTCTTTCGAAATAAATTGCCGTACGTTCTAATCTTTAATTCATTTTCATGTTCTACTGTTGTCTGCCCTGTAACAGGTATTCAAATTTCAAGCAAGCCGATATGAATGAAGATGTTTGAATAATACTAATCAGATAAACGGTCCTTAAATAGGTATTATAGAAACTTGCAATCATTAACTAAGGGTATAGGATATAACGTGAGGCTTGTTGTTTCATAACATCTACACCAGCATCCATCGCAAATTCATAAATACGTACTTAACTTCCTTATAGATATATTATGATGAAGATTTAATCATATCTGTTGGAATATTTTTGACCATGTTGCTGAGGGGAAATGGTGATAATACTCTAACAACTGGCTATCTGTCACATTCACGGCATTCTATGATCAGTTTCTTACGAGACGCGTACGTGAGAGTTTGTTAACGTTCTAAACACCGCTGTTATCGCCCCTTACGTGTTTAGCGTTATACTCAAAGATTCACACCTCACCTAGTGTCACGGCGGTCGCATTCTCTGACGCACTTTATCAAAGAATGGAAAATGCAATTTGCATTTTAAAATGCGGATCTTCAAACAAATAAACGCTGGTTACATTATGGGCTATTGCAAACCCGTATCTGGCTGGCTATAAAAACAATTCCGAGTACGCATAATATTCTTCATCAACACAAAGCATCGATCTGGAGATGGTTTAACCATCATCGTGTATAGTGTATGGCAATGAGGTCAGACTAAAGCAGCACGCAGTTAAGTGTGACGGCTGTCTGCAATAACAGCGTAATCTCCGTGAAACAGGCACCAAACAACATGCTTTCAGAATGGCTGCCCTCCATCCTCGAGGTCTGAGGTTATGATGGCCATCCACACCAGCAACAGGCAGTGTGCAGGACGATATCTTCTTCAGTACTACATCCTAGTGCCAAAATTAAAAAAAGGAGGCCACCTCGACTTAATCCAAATCAAACATATAAACCCTGCTATGGACTGACTCTAATAACCGCAGTGACTTATCCACTTGTGACTCAACCCTTATCCCCGCATTGGACCCACCATTATCCCCGCCTTGACTGAAATGAAGTGGTTCCATCACGCTGGTGGTTGTCATGTTTTGCAATGCAGGCAATCATAGCGTATCAACATTATGAATACATTTTCTAAACTGGACGCCAGGCGACGCCTCCCATCACCCTCGACTGTGGGGGATGCTGCTGCCAATTTCAGCGTGGATGTAAATTCCAAAGTTCCCATGACATTCAGCATTAAGAGTTACCCTCACTGTACTTACTGCTCCGTGAGACCAAACACAAAGACATACATTCGCAAATATGTATTAAACTAGTAGTTTACCCGCCATTGATGGGAAAAACAACGGTGTCGGTTGATAGGAAAAGACCCCAAAAATGTTATGATAATCCTTTCTAAATACGTTCTTTCAACGCAAGATTTATATTCTTCTACCCGGCGTGGCTCGGGATCAAAGGTAACAATAAATGGCCCAGAATTGCTGTTAAGGTATATTCGGCACAGTTATTCTGTGTCGCTATTGATTACAGGGTTCTCTTATCCCAGCCGCGACCTCACTCTGACCCCCACCTTGACCCCACTCTTATCAGCTAATTACCGCAGGACCCCACTCTAATCAGCTAGTTACCGCCGGACCCCACTCTAATCAGCTGGTTACCACCGAACCCACTCTAATCAGCTAATTACCGCAGGACCCCACTCTAATCAGCTAGTTACCGCCGTACCCCACTCTAATCAGCTTATTACCGCCGGACCCCACTCTAATCAGGTAATTACCGCAGGACCCCACTCTAATCATCTAATTACCGCCGGACCCCACTCTAATCAGCTAGTTACAGCCAGACCCCCACCCTCTAACTTAAATGTATAGCTGCTGATTCATTGCGAAATGTTGCTTGCGTGGATTAATATGTAACTGGCCAGATGCAGTCATTTCGGAGGAGCGCATTAAGTTTTGGCCAGTAAGGCAGTTTTTATCTTGAAGATGACGCCCTCGCAAATTTAAATGCACAAGAGCATATTCTCAGTGAACTAATATGTAACTGGCCAGGTGCAGCCGTTCGTGGGTAGGCGACATGATCGTTTTTTTCACTAATCTTGGCGGAATTATGGCTTCATTTTGTCCTCCCATGACCTCGGATGACACGGAGGTCATATCCAATGTGCCCAAGACCTTCAACATGAAAAGTTCCCAAACCGTACCTCACAGAAAATTTCTAGAGCGCTACTTGTATTGACGCAGACTTACATACATTCACAAAAAAGTTAAGGTTTTTTACATTGGGCTCGGATGGAATGGAGGTGCTGCACCACACGACGGAGTGCTCTGATGGAATGGAGGTGCTGCACCACACGACGGAGTGCTCGGATGGAATGGAGGTGCTGCACCACACGACGGAGTGCTCGGATGGAATGGAGGTACTGCACCACACGACGGA
>CM067343.1:655489-672989 GCA_034190875.2 Urechis unicinctus
TAACGTAGACTCTGCATTTGTTCATGACTTGGTAAAGCACTGACTCTGACAAACAGAGCCATTTCGCCGAACAGGTGATTTTATGAGCCGAAGAAGAGGTCGTGACAATTGATAGAACTGAATGAGTCACAGGTTTGCTACAGCTAGATTTCTGTGTGATGAATACAATTAATTAGTGGTAGTTCGTCGAATGAGAAGTGTCTGCTTCACAATCGGTATGCCATAAGAAGGGAAACAAACAACAGTCCCTGCCCTGTGACGCATTTCCTGTGACGTTGTGAATTATTGGTGCATTTGAATCCTGGGATGCTCGTCATAATGAACAATGAAATTAGAACGGAATGAAACATTAGGGTTGCTCGTCGCGTTCAGCGAGCCGAGGCTTTAGCGCGAAGGTGATGAAGCATGCTTGTGAAACTTGGTCAGCGCACCTAAGCCGCCATTGCCTACTAAGCCCAAACCCGTGTCCTTGAATGGGATGCGAAGCCCATCGACAGAAGCGCATCACGATATGATCGAGTGAGCGAGTCGGACCACCATGTACAATTGCTTTGTTGACTTTGAAGAGAACACGGACACTGGGAACAAGGGTGCTCGTAAGGTACTGGCGAAAAAAAAGGAACATAGATCTCGGCTTTATTTGGCCGCCACTTACACGCACGTCCATGTATCTATAGATATATTCAAGTAATCCTGATTACTCAACATGAGCTCATAATTGATTCTAAAGTACCACAGTTCATTTAATTGTTCCTGAGCAGCTCAAACGATCTCCATGTCGGCTGTCTGGCCTCTATCTACCATGAGACAGGTTTGTGATGAAGCTGCGGGAGGTCTGGTGAGGAGGGCCAGAAGCGAGTAGGTCTGATGAGAGGCGAGTCTACAGCAAGTCACGCACACTGCGGTGGACTGCAGCTACCCGCCTCCTGGTAGCACCGCAACAGATCAATACGCGGCCCGCGGACATCGACTAGCGAGGCGAACCTTTTGAAGTCCCTTCACATGACATGCTGCAGACAGGCTTCTAGGAAGATACGAACAATTCCTATCATCGTTTTAATACCTGACGTCACAAGGCTTGAAAATACACACTGGTGAGCCACTTGCAAAAGGAGACCCTATTAGTAAAAGGATCTTGGAATCTGACGGTTAAAGCCGACACATGATCCTCCCTCATATAATTATTTACTAAACGCTTCCGCCAAATCTAGGGTTTCTGAATCAAACCCGGGAGTCCGGCTTTTGCCGCATGACAGTGCAACCAACCCTTGCATCTCCTCGCCAACCCTTCTAATGGTCCGCATGTCGCGTGAAGCCTGCGCTGCTCAGACGGCCGGTAGAGCATCTGCAACCTCCCCGGCAGGCAATTCGTTCTTGAGCATCTCTGCTAATACCACCTTACTAGGGTAGAAGCCAGCAGGTTAGCTGAGCGGGGATAGCACTGCTTCTGAATGGACACCAATTAATGAGTCGTTAATACTGCTTTTGTACGCATACATTCAGTTACATCGGGGATTAACGAATAGGAGACCCGTGATTGCTGTAGGAAGGAGACGTCAACACGGAGATAAGTTTGGAATTATAGATAGGTGCTCTAGGCTGGTTCGTTCATACGGAGTATATTCACGCTGAATAACCCCACCTCGGCTGCAGCGTCCTCGACAGCGGAAATATTAGTCCGTCATCCATCAAGAGCCAGTGGGCTGAGTCCCCTGACCACACACACGATGAAGGTAAGTCCGGCAATAGCTGGCGAAATCTGCTTCCATAGATGTGAGGCCAAATGTCTGATGTCGCGATGGTCGATCGTGTCATGCTTGGTCCAGAGATGATGTTGTTGTTGCTAGTTTGTGTGTTGTGGCTTCAATGACGTGGCTTCAATGGCTTCAATGACGTGGCTTCAATGGCTTCAGTGACGTGGCTTCAATGGCTTCAGTGACGTGGTTTCAATGACGTGGCAATACCGATGTCAAATATTTGACACGACATGGACTGATGGACTGATAGACGAATAGTGCGGCACCCGCGATTGTCCCTATCTGTCCCTATTCGCGCATATAGCTGTTAGATTATAGAACATGGTTTGTTCCCAAGACAATGATTACGATTGTATTGATTAACTAACGGTCACCACAAGTCGACAAGTTTACAGGCAGATTCGTAGTGGCAAGCTTCAACATTGTCTCAGAGATTGTTGACGAAGTTGTGGCCCTGTTTGTTGGCTGATCAGTGAATTAATTGTTAACGACCCAGTTCACCACTTAAAACAGAACACATAGAAATGGTTCCTAACACTGAATTGCAAATGAAAATAAGCATGTCTTGGCCAGACATACAGTCAATATTATAAATGTATACCATCGCATCGCTGATCTCATAAACGTATACGCACAGTGCGATCTGGAGTGATGTGCGGCTAGGAACAATAAATGGAATGATCTTTTCCCCGGCTGTTTCTTCACCATGAAGGCACCACCGTCACATCCTACCCACCATGGCTACATATAGACAAGATCAATTTAAATCCATGACATTAATATTTTCTTCATACCCAAATTTTTTTTCCCGCGATTACTCTGCGGTAAATAAGACAACTTATAATAAGCTGCCTTCGTCACTGCTGCTGGGTGCACACTATGTGAAGAGAGACGCTGCTGTTGGGTGCACACTATGTGAAGAAAGACGCTGCTGCTGGGTGCACACTGTGTTAAGAAGACGCTGCTGCTGGATGCGCACTATGTGAAGAGAGACGCTGCTGCTGGGTGCACACTATGTTAAGAAAGACGCTGCTGCTGGGTGCGCACTATGTGAAGAGAGACGCTGCTGCTGGGTGCACACTATGTTAAGAAAGACGCTGCTGCTGAGTGCACACTATGTGAAGAGATACGCTGCTGCTGGGTGCACACTATGTGAAGAGAGACGCTGCTGCTGGGTGCACACTATGTGAGGGGAGACGCTGCTGGGGACGCTGCTGCTGGGTGCACACTATGTTAAGAAAGACGCTGCTGCTGGTGCACACTATGTTAAGAAAGACGCTGCTGCTGGGTGCACACTTTGTGAAGAGAGACGCTGCTGAGTGCACACTATGTTAAGAAAGACGCTGCTGCTGGGTGCACACTGTGTTAAGAAAGACGCTGCTGCTGGGTGCACACTATGTTAAGAAAGACGCTGCTGCTGGGTGCGCACTATGTTAAGAAAGATGCTGCTGCTGGGTGCACACTTTGTGAAGAGAGACGCTGCTGAGTGCACACTGTGTTAAGAAAGACGCTGCTGCTGGGTGCGCACTATGTGAGGGGAGACGCTGCTGGGTGCACACTATGTTAAGAAAGACGCTGCTGCTGGGTGCACACTATGTGAAGAGAGAAGCTGCTGCTGGGTGCACACTATGTGAAGAAAGACGCTGCTGCTGGGTGCACACTATGTGAAGAGAGACGCTGCTGCTGAGTGCACACTATGTTAACAGGGTTAGGTTAAGAAAGACGCTGCTGCTGGGTGCACACTATGTGAAGAGAGACGCTGGTCATTTGCTTTCCTTATTGGCTGTATCCATGGCGGGGGAGCGCGGGCTGTGTCATACTGTAACTGTTTCAGATTAGACTAATGTCTGTCTGTTTCCGGCCATTTCAGCCAGGAAAAGTACTTTTCCATCCCACAATCGGCCCACTTTTGAAAGATGGATGAGATAAATCCATATATTTCGTATAAATGTAAAAGCAATCACCATTGGTTACTTAAAAAATCTTTTTGTTATGCATAACGACAAAATTAGTACACGGATCTATGAGGAGTAGGTGGGGGGGGGGGGGGGGTCACTATGGTGGGTGATGTCAGCTTGTTGCACAAACTGAAAAACATGTTAGATGCCACAGCGATAGTTGGTGCGCGTGTTGATCGATGTACGTGTTATGAGAACCTTTCGCTTGTACTTAAAGATGGATTCATCTCTAATCAGGTGGTAGTTACGGACACTTGGAATCAGATAGTAGTTACGGACAGTTGGAATCAGGTGGTAGTTACGGACACATGGAATCAGGTGGTAGTTACGGACACATGGAATCAGCTAGTAGTTACGGACACATGGAATCAGATGGTAGTTACGGACATATGGAATCAGGTGGTAGTTACGGACACTTGGAATCAGCTGGTAGTTACGGACACTTGGAATCAGGTGGTAGTTACGGACACTTGGAATCAGGTGGTAGTTACGGACACTTGGAATCAGGTGGTAGTTACGGACACTTGGAATCAGGTGGTAGTTACGGACACTTGGAATCAGGTGGTAGTTACGGACACTTGGAATCAGGTGGTAGTTACGGACACTTGGAATCAGGTGGTAGTTACGGACACTTGGAATCAGGTGGTAGTTACGGACACTTGGAATCAGGTGGTAGTTACGGACACATGGAAGTAGGTGGTAGTTACGGACCACTGGAATCAGGTGGGTAGTTACGGACACATGGAAGTAGGTGGTAGTTACGGACACATGGAAGTAGGTGGTAGTTACGGACACATGGAAGGTGGTAGTTACGGACACATGGAATCAGGTGGTAGTTACGGACACATGGAATCAGGTGGTAGTTACGGACACATGGAATCAGGTGGTAGTTACGGACACATGGAAGTAGGTGGTAGTTACGGACTTATGGTGTAAAGAGCGCCAAGCAGTTCTCGTTATAATAGTGACAGACATGTATATGCCATGAATTGTCGTTGAAAATATGGATATAGAAATATGTGAACGCATTCTGTCCTGTACACTACCTCTCCAGCTTAATCCATGTCGGCTGTTTTTGAAACTGATAACTTTGTTTAGTATAAATCTAGTCCAGCTTCAGGAGAAAGAATCTTCTTACCAGAATTACGCTGAGGTGTTCCGGTGGTGATGCGCATGTGTGTTTATTCCTCTCAACATATCCCCCCACTCCCCCCCCCCCCCCCGCTCTCACCCAACCACAGTCGATGACGTCATCATTAACATCGCCTGTAGACATTTGTCATCCCGGGAGACATGCTACCCCGATGCAGCAGGAGTTGCCATGTAATTTATGGTAGCAGAACTTGGTCGTCGGGCGCTTAGCGTATTGGCTGGATTGATCCCAGCCCGCGTTTTTTCTACCGTTCTTAGTGTCAGCTGGTTTGTCAGACGGCAAGTCTGTGAGGGCTAGAGAGTATTGCGGTTCGTCCATGTTGTGTAGTCTCGATCTGTGTTTTATTCCTATATGTAATTTGTATCCATCACATGACAACCGAAAGCTGGACTCATAGCGTAATTGCTTTGCCATTATTGAGTAGATTATACGAGCAGGAACAATGAAGTGCTGACCATTATTGAGTAGATTATACGAGCAGGAACAATGAAGTGCTGACCATTATTGAGTAGGTTATACGAGCAGGAATAATGAAGTGCTGACCATTACCATTATTGAGTAGATTATACGAGCAGGAATAATGAAGTGCTGACCATTATTGAGTAGATTATACGAGCTGGAATAATGAAGTGCTGACCATTATTGAGTAGATTATACGAGCTGGAATAATGAAGTGCTGACCATTATTGAGTAGATTATACGAGCTGAAACAATGAAGTGCTGACCACTGCAATACATTGAGTAGATTATACGAGCAGGAACAATGAAGTGTAGCCGCACGGCTAAATGAAGTGCTGACCACTACAATACATTGAGGTATTGGATTGAATACCTCACATAAGATTGAAACCCCTGAATAGTATATTTCTATAAAGTATTCTGGAAACACGAATGAGACAAAATCGTGATGAATCAATGTCAATTGAATCACTTCTCCTGATTTATCAGCAATCACATTTCTGACTGACACGACAGGACCTTGCATGTATAAGGCAGCATTGATCTCAAACTCAACGTGAACCAGACACTATTTGATCTTATTTCCGGCGTTTGCCTGCAATTCTGACTTCTAAAGGGTCAAACGCCAGCCTGTGGATTAGGGCACCTGCTAATGATAGTAGGCACCTGCCAGTAGATAACGGGCACCTGCTGGTGGATAACGGGCACCTGCTGGTGGATAACAGGCACCTGCTTGTGGATAACGTACACTAGTTGGTGGATACCAGGAACCAGTTAGAGTATAACAGTCACCAGCTAGTAGATAACGGGCAATTGTTTTATTGGATAACAGTCACCAGCTAGTAGATAACGGGCACTTGTTTTATTGGATAACAGTCACCAGCTAGTAGATAACGGGCACTTGTTTTATTGGATAACAGTCACCAGCTAGTGGATAACGGGCACTTGTTAGTTGATTGCGACAATCAGCCAGTTGATAACAAGCACTTGTTAGTGATAACGGTCACCAGCTAGTGGATAACAGTCACCAGCTAGTAGATAACGGGCACTTGTTTTATTGGATAACAGTCACCAGCTAGTGGATAACGGGCACTTGTTAGTTGATTGCGGCAATCAGCCAGTTGATAACAAACACTTGTTAGTGGATAACAGTCACCAGCTAGTGGATAACGGTCACCAGCTAGTGAATATCGGACACTTGTTAGTGGATAGCGGCAACCAGTTAGTGGATAACGGGCACTTGCTAGAAGATAACGGTCACTAGCTAGTGGATAACGGTCACTATCTAGTGGATAACGGTCACCAGCAAGTGGATAACTGGCCCTTGTTTTATTGGATAACGGTCACCAGCAAGTGGATAACTGGCCCTTGTTTTATTGGATAACGGTCACCAGCTTGTGTATAACTGGCCATTGTTTTACTGCATAACGGGCACCAGTTAGTGGATAACGGTCACCAGCTAGTGGATAACAGGCACCAGCTAGTGGATAACGGCCCCCAGCTTGTTGATAACGGTCACCAGCTAGTAGATAACTGGTACCAGGAAGTGGATGTCGGTCACCAGGTAGTTGATAACAGGTTACAGCTGCGGGAGACTGGATACCTGCTAGTAGATAGCGGATACATGGCTGAAATGGACCCGTCTGAATAAGTAATGGTAATATTGGGGTTTAACGTAACTTTCAACGACGCAGTGATATCGCGACGGTGATGGATGAGGATGATTGTGATGCTTGGACAGCTCCCTTAGTGCCAGCGCCCACTTGGCACAAACAATTTGCCCAGACCGGGCTGCGAAACCCATGCCGCTGGGACGAAGGTCCAGCACGGTACCATTGAGCTACCGTGGAGCTGTCTGAACTTGATCCGTGTCTATGTAGAGGTTGATAACTTCGCTGATTATTACGTGAGGACAACTCAAGGTCATATAGCGTGCATCATTTTTATTTGACCGAATGTGATATTCACAGGTCGATTAACCAGACTCTGTGCATGCTACAGTGTATTGCTGGACCTAGCACAGACCTTCAACTTTGGATTTCTGTACCTTTTACTGAGCACACCAGGAGCTCCGCCCCAAATACGTCATGATGGTACATAATTTAAGCTGCCGCAGAGGGGATGAGTCAGATGGGATTAGTGTGAGCGATGGTTATATCTGATGTATTGTTGGATATTGGTTATATCTGATGTATTGTTGGATATTGGTTATATCTGATGTATTGTTGGATATTGGTTATTTGTGACGTATTGTTGGATATTGGTTATATCTGATGTATTGTTGGATATTGGTTATATCTGATGTATTGTTGGATATTGGTTATTTCTGGTGTATTGTTGGATATTGGTTATATCTGATGTATTGTTGGATATTGGTTATTTGTGACGTATTGTTGGATATTGGTTATATCTGATGTATTGTTGGATATTGGTTATTTGTGACGTATTGTTGGATATTGGTTATATCTGATGTATGGATATTGTTTATTTGTGACGTATTGTTGGATATTGGTTATATCTGATGTATTGTTGGATATTGGTTATATCTGATGTATTGTTGGATATTGGTTATATCTGGTGTACTGTTGGATATTGGTTATATCTGATGAACTTTCTTTCTGAGCTTATTTGGTCTGAGATCGGTCAATATAAACCGCATCGAGGATACATACACTCCAGGGACCCGTCAAGGGTGGCTACATACACTCCAGGGCCTCATTTACCAATTAATGCGTTTCATGGCCGCCTCTCGTGGCGCCAGGATGTTATATAAATAATTGAGAAAAATTCAATGTTTAGAATCAGGCCCATAAGTTACCCTACTTAGCAAGTCAAATCTCGTAGCTGCAAGACAAGAATTGTTTAATAAATAGGAAGAGGTTTATATGAAAAGGTTGTTCCCGATAAGGATAACATCCAGCCCATTGGATACATGTTCCCGATAAGGATAACATCCAGCCCATTGGATATATGAAGTCAATTCATTCGATCAATGTTATTTATTTTGGGAGTGATTGCGAATAACGTAGATAATAGGAAATCACCTCTGTTTCGGTAAAAAATAATACCTTCCACCAATCGAACGCGCGACCAGCACATGCCACCAGGCTACAATGACTCCCATGCGACCAGCACATGCCACCAGGCTACAATGACTCCCATGCGACCAGCACATGCCACCAGGCTACAATGACTCCCATGCGACCAGCACATGCCACCAGGCTACAATGACTCCCATGCGAACATCGTTCATGGCCATATTGTGAAGATTGTAAACGTTCTAATCATTCAATTTCCTCTACAAAATCCCATTCAATAAAGGAAATAACTTTTGTAATACAACTGCAATGGTAGTGGCAGCTGTTCCTGCTTAAGGACCAAAATAAATTGGTTGTTTCATCTGAACAACCCTGGTACTGCGATGCATCTTGGGTGTTGTGAGAATGACATACTTATGGTGATATTTTGCAGTGACAGCGAATGGATAATCCATTTGGTTTAGTTCTTAGGCGCTTGCTTTCCGATACCATACTGCGGCGATGACGTCATTGGGTAAGATATGATAGTCAAAAAGGAAGAGATCTCCCTGGCAATCACACCATTATGTAATTTAAGAGATTAGATCATATTGTATTGGGGGGGGGGGGGGGGGGCTACAAAATAGAGAGGTTTTAGACACCTTAAAAAGAAAAAAAGCAGTGATGAATTGACCAGTGATGAAACTCTGTACATTAAACATCGATGATTTCATGTATGTTGTAATATGGATATTACGCCATGGCTAATTTTTGCGAGTGTCCATGTTGGATATCAGTTTCTTAAACAGCAATCAGATCGATACATCAGCATACTAGAATTTAGCGGCATAGAAGTTTATTAAATAACTCTTAAACTCGATAACGGATGAAGTGAAAAAGCAACTGAGCTTGAATTGCAGAAGCGATTATATTCATTATCAAAGCTATCGTGAATTGAGGTCGTCCATTAAGTTTACAAACTTAGATGGCACAGGGTCTGATTTGCTGGTGGAAGAAAAGTATCCTGTCCTGAACATCAGCAACAACATTGAGTTACTTATATACCATTTGAAAAGATGATATGTAATAACACAACGACCTCCTCGGTCTTGTTGTGGTTCCTTAGAGTATAATGGACGGAACGAGAATGGCGAGAAATATGCAGTATACCGTCATGGCTGCACCCGGGTGTAATATGCAGTATACCGTCATGGCTGCACCAGGGTGTAATATGCAGTATACCGTCATGGCTGCACCAGGGTGTAATATGCAGTATACCGTCATGGCTGCACCAGGGTGTAATATGCAGTATACCGTCATGGCTGTACCAGGGTAATAATGCAGTATATATGCACCAGGGTGTATAGTATACCGTCATGGCTGTACCAGGTTGTAATATGCAGTATACCGTCATGGCGGTACCAGGGTGTAATATGCACCATGGGGCACCAGGGTGTAATATGCAGTATACCGTCATGCCAGTACCCGGGTGTAATATGCAGTATACCGTCATGGCTGCACCAGGGTGTAATATGCAGTATACCGTCATGGCTGTACCAGGTTGTAATATGCAGTATACCGTTATGGCTGTACCAGGGTGTCTCAGTGCTTGTGGACTAATACAACGCAATAAAACCTCTTAAATTAAGGTACACGGCAACATCCGAGAGACCGAGTTCGCTTGAAACACATGTGTTTATTATTCAGCGAATAATGTTGCGTCTCAGGCTGCGTTTGGGTTAACCCTAACATCACGCAGTTGCCCCTCTGTCGCCTCAGGCTGCGTTTGGGTTAACCCTAACATCACGCAGTTGCCCCTCTGTCGCCTCAGGCTGCGTTTGGGTTAACCCTAACATCACGCAGTTTCCCCTCTGTCGCCTCAGACTGCGTTTGGGTTAACCCTAACATCACGCAGTTGCCCCTCTGTCGCCTCAGACTGCGTTTGGGTTAACCCTAACATCACGCAGTTTCTGTCGCCTCAGACTGCGTTTGGGTTAACCCTAACATCACGCAGTTGCCCCTCTGTCGCCTCAGACTGCATTAGGGTTAACCCTAACATCACGCAGTTGCCCCTCTGTCGCCTCAGGCTGCGCGAGATAATTAACTCCTAGCAACGAATGCTCGCTTACAGAATAGATACAATACCACTTCTTATATAAGGATTCATAGCATCCCCAATTGCTTGAACGACTGGCGTTAATGACGAACCGAGTGGTTTAGTAGTTACCATCATGCTACTAAACATATGCTAGCTAAACAGGACCCTTAGATAGATGTGCCAGAACCCCCACTATATATACTACTACTATACATATGATAGCTAAACAGGATTACCGTTGAAGTTTATCTTTTGTGGGTTTTAACTGCCAGAGAAGTCACTACGGCCAAAAACATTTCTAACAGAGAATGACATGATTTATCATTCATTTTGTCAAGTAAAGCATTGTGCGCATTGGCTGTCTGTTGAAATTGGTCGAATGTTGGGAACCAATTGTAAAATTGGACGGATTGCAAATTGGGTCGACAACCGTCAAATCTTTACCCTACAACTTTCTTGAATTACCACAGAACAAAATGAGCATAAATATCTTAGGGACGAGAATGTGGACAAGAATCATTTCAGCCTATGACAGTCGACAGACGCATTTGTCATTCCCCCGCCGTCTGTCCCTGTGGGGGTCTATGCGAAAGCGCCAGTGCGCATGCTCCTCGCGCGGGATAGAAGATGACCTTTGGCTACCTTCTCTTTAGTGAGGATGCAGCATTAGCCCAACAGACCAACAGTCGATCAATTACTACCTTGTTGGTCTAACAGGATAACCCACTTTTATTAGTTTAATTCATCACCACTTAACCCGTTAAAGATACTTACTGATACACAACCACCAAAGGTGAGAGTATAAGCTGGTCTATAAGGGATATACAGGTGTAGAGTATATCAACTGTGATTGCCAACAAAGGTGCGAATATAAGCTGAATTTAATTGATAAGGTTTTTTAAAAAACAATCTCCTGGCGAACACTTGATATTCGATTAATTTCTAACTTTTCGACGAAATTCCACTCCGAATTCTGGTGTGAAGAATTCCTTGCAACTTCTGGTGCCAACAACCGGTCTCTTGCATGACGTTATCGTAAACGACCGCGCGGAAGTTGTTATCATACCGTTATTATCATCATTTGCCTGATAATACATTTCATAGGTGAGTCAATTTATACTAGATTTATGCCTCATAACTTTCCGATCTAGTTGCCCTTTCCTTTCCTTTATTCAGCATCATAACAAGTCCGTTTCCAACCGGCTTAAGTTGCGCAGACTCGCCGCCATATTGGAAAGTAGTTGAACATTTTAATCGCCTCCCACAGTTTAGGTGAATATGCATATTTACAAGTTATTGCGGTTGCTGAAACTCATTCACCGTAGAAAACAACGATTACTTAATAAATTGCACATATTACATCAGGTGGACATCGTGAAGGTAAGGTCTTATCATCGAGTTTTCTACATAGGCGGGGCTATCCTCGAGAACCACGAGGGAGCTCAAGCTATGCGGCAACGCTATTTACGCATGTTTTCACTCTCGATGAAACTGCTCCCAGATGCATACAGGGAATGATGTTGTTTGATTCCAGGAGATGGCTTGCTTTTACTGGGCAATATCAACTGAACCTGATAAACTCCACTTAATTTGGGCCAAATTGTCAGCCATTAAAAACAGTTTCGGTTCACCCGGTATCATTTATGACGTGAGATTGAAACTGGGCGGATCACCTTTAGTAATATGGCCATCTGCAGGCTGAGGTAATATGGCCGGGTTGTGGGCGCGACTATTTATAGGAGATTCCATGTTTGCACGCTGAGCTGATAAATGCCACCAATGCAATATCGTTCTCTCAGACATATGCTAAAGCAGGGTGTTCTTGTTATGGTGTATGTCTACATTGATGACGTCATAATGCTTCGGGTAATGTCATTCGTTTATTGCGTGTGTTATTAAAGACAGGGTTCGATCAATCGTTCTTTCTTTGCGTGAGTGTGAGGAGAAAAACATGGTTGCGTGGTGTTGACATGTAAGGGGCTGGCACAGCGCATGCGCCTATGCGAAGAGTATACATCAATGATGACAGAACGTCGAAGGATTATCTTTCATAAATGACCGTACATTGCATGTGTTCTTTATTTTTATGGCGTGACACAGTTTCATGATATGGTTGTACGTGATACAGCTTTCATGATTCAGATACAGCCTTTCATTATATGACGAGAATTTTCATTATATGACGTGATAACATGACGTGATTATTAAATGACTTTTTCATTGAATCAATTGCGTGACACAGCCTTTCATTATCGTGAGTTTGGCTTCTGATGAAACAACATGGCTTCATTATATGACAGATGTTATTTGACCAGATTATATGACGTGACACAGTCTTCTTATATGACGTGGACACAGCCTTTCATTATTGGCGTGCAATGGACGTGACACATTATTGCGATCATTTCTGACATGAGGACAATAGCTTTCTTAGAGAAACACAGTCTTTCATGAAGTGACACAGATTTCATTATTTGATAAAGTGACGTGACAAGCCTCACCTTTTCATTATATGACATGATCAACAGCCTTTCATTATGACGTGACACATTATCTTTCACATTTCTTATATGACCTGACACAGCCTTTCATTCCATGACGTGACACAGCCTTTCATTTTCATTGGGACACAGATAGACCTTTCATTATATGATATGACGGCGTTTCATTACACAGCCTTTCATTATATGACGTGATGGATTATATGACTGACAGAGCCTTTCATTATATGACGTTGACGTGACATTATATGACGTGACACAGCCTTTCATTATATGACGTGACACACAGTCTTTCAGCCTCTTTCATTATATGACGTGACACAGCCTTTCATTATATGACGTGACACAGCCATTATATGGTGACTCGACAGCCTTTCATTTCATTATACAAGGACGTGACACAGCCTTTCATTATATGACGTGACACAGCCTTTCATTATATGACGTGACACAGCCCATTATATGACGTGACACAGCCTTTCATTATATGACGTGATACAGCCTTTCATTATATGACGTGACACAGCCTTTCATTATATGACGTGACACAGTTTTCATTATATGACAACAGCCTGACGGACACAGCCTTTCATTATATGACGTGACACAGCCTTTCATTATATGACGTGACACAGCCTTTCATTATATGACGTGACACAGCCTTTCATTATATGACGTGACACAGCCTTTCATTATATGACGTGACACAGTCTTTCATTATATGACGTGACACAGTCTTTCATTATATGACGTGACACAGTCTTTCATTATATGGCGTGGCTCGACTTTTCATTTTCAAGGAGTTTCCAGACGAAAGGTTTCACTCAGGCCATAATACAGCATTATCTTAATATATTAATGCATAGTCCTTGATCTGTTAACGTTACGCGCGAACACCTCACGGTTAAATATATTTGTCAGTACAAGAATTGTCCTGATCTCCGTAATGATAGCAATACAATGGTGAATCGAATTATCTATTTGAGGCCATTTTTTATTGCTGAGGCTCAAAGCAAATATAAAATGACGATACAAGCTACTGCGGTAATATCGGCAAGGATTAGATTGGCTGAGTATTCCGGCCTCCACCTGACACCAGCGCACGACAATTGAGCCATGCTAATCGATATCTATATCAATTCAAACTCCTGTATAACGAACCACTTCAGTACTGCCTTATGTCATGCGGTTTTTCATCATGAGGCGGACACAGGTTGCGTCATATATATATTTATGTGTGTGCGTGTGTATATGTATGTGTGTGTCCGTGTGTGTGTGACTCCTATGCTGGGGCAGAGCTGGTACAACTAACATGTCAACAACCCATTTACCCATGGGTTTCCAAGTGTGTTGATACTAACTCTGACCACTGACCTTGTTCGTGTGACAGGTGTCTGCGATACAGAGTGCGGTCAATCTGTTCTCAGTCTTCCTCCTCTTCCTGGGAATCACAGGTGAACAGACATACATATTTGATAAACTGCTGTTAAGTTATATATCGTGCAAAAAGATATAAGTGTAGAAGATAAATGACGTTGTTTTAAATACATCTGTACGACAATAAGGATAAATCCTACAGGGCTTTTGAACGTTCTCCTAGCGCACATAACTTATAATGAGCATTAATGTTACAGATGGACAAACTTGCTTCAAGAAATACAGTGTTTTGAAAGGCGGTTGTCACCATGAAATGCACCATAAAGAGGTCATATCCGGCGTCCACTGCTGCGCAATTGGAGGTCAAGGTTACAGCTCAGAGGTTATTCGTATACTTTTGTTTCATTTTGCAATTCAGTCCAACCCCTTTCCTCCGCTCCAAGCACGACCGTCAGTAGCCAATATGAACATCTGTTGGTTTCCTTGACTGCAATTTATGGAGCTATCAATGTATATGCAGGCCCAAAAACGGACGATCGGAAAGAAGCGGAAGTGGTTTGCTTGCGTCCCGTGTTCGCTTGACTTGAAGGTACAGGAGGACACGAAACACAACGACGTTTACAAAGAGGACATAACAAATGATGTTGACGCTCTCAAGGGAAAGCCAATCATCCTGAAGACGACCAGCAGCCAGGATGAAGGTGGGTACTTGTGATCGCGACGATGTCATGCCATGTGCTTCAATAAGATAGATATATTCCTGATAAGCCTTCATATTGATAGAACACGTCAAATGTTTCTTTACAAAATACATCTCTCTTGAGTTCTCTTTCCCAATGATCTGATTTCATAGGATGCAATGACTAATTAGGTTGGCGATATATTTTAAGAGGAAGTGCGCGAGTGGACAGAATGGAGTGATTGGGGACCGTGCAGCGACACCTGTGGGGGAGGTAGTCAGCACAGGGGGCGCTTCTGCCTCACCGACAAGTGCGCTGAGGATGATCTCCAGGAGCGGCCGTGTGAAGAATCCGTTCCATGCCCAGGTACGTCGTGTACACCAACACACCTGTGAATGTAGCTTGATTGGAGTTGTAGAAATGGACAAGGCGAGCGGACGTCTTGTCATTGATCCTTCTCTGTGCACTACGCACCTAAGAGGAGGTGAAATGACCATAGTTTCCGCCATATTCTATTATTAAATTCATTGCGATCCGGTATAAGCTCGTGACGCAGCATGTTGCTGTATGTCTAGTGGATGGAGGCTGGGATGAATGGAGCGACTGGGGCACCTGCAGCGTCACCTGTGGTGCAGGTGTCATGGTGAGAACACGTGGTTGTCACAATCCTGTCACACAATACGGAGGCAAGCCGTGTGAGGGTGTTAGTGAGCAGAGTCAGCATTGCGAGCGAGGTCCTTGTCCAGGTAGAAATCAGTATATATATATATATATATATATATATATATATATATATATATATATATATATATATATATATATATATATATATATATATATATTTATATATATATATTTTTATATATATATATATATATATATATATTCATATATATGTTATACGGGGACTACAACATCATTTGTTTAAAACAGCGCTTCTTAAGTTGGTAGATTGTTAACCGATGGATGAATGTAAATACTTTAGTGTGAATGAAACTGGAAGGAGAATAAGATGAAAATATCCAAAAACATGCTGGTGCATGGGAAGATAGTCGCTGGTGCATGGGAAGGTAGTCGCTGGTGCATGGTGATATTTGTAATAGAGACTCTTTAACCTGGGTTGATTTTTCTGACGTCACCAGTTGACGGCGGCTGGTCCAGCTGGGGGGCGTGGGCAGAGTGTAACGTCACATGTGGCCAGGGTTACCAAGAGCAGAGCAGGACATGTGACAACCCCGCCCCTCTGAACGGTGGCCAGCAGTGTGAAGGGGAATGGACCTCGATCAGGAGCTGTCAGGCAGACACAGAGTGCGCTGGTAAGTTGTCCATACATTGGCAGCACTCAGCAGATGTATTGTCTTACATTACAGGGAATAATGACGTGTCCATATGTATTGTGATCGCCTGGCTTTGTGACAGTTGACGGCGGATGGTGCGAATGGGGCAACTGGACGCCATGTTTATTCGGCCTGCAGACCGCTTTGCGCACCTGTGGATGTCCTAACCCCCGCTATTCGGGACTCCCATGCAAAGGTAGCATGCTTTGGTGGTATTTCAGTCAATCATATCCATGATAAACGCACCTGCTTTGTACAAATGTGCACCTGTCTTTTTCTCTTTGTGCGTAGGGCGCAACGTGCGGAGACGAGGATGTAACGTTAATCCTGTGGAAATATCAGGTGATCTCCTATATACATACTCTCATAACGATGCTTTCGAGCTGATGCCGTGTTTTCGTGCTATTATTCCCCAGTTTTGCACCAACTTGACGGCAATGTATTTGTCCAGAAGAAGAAGACGAGGACGGATCAGGAAAACAAGAAGTCAGTGGTGCAGGCTGTGGTGGGAACGGTTCCGGCGATGGCAGCGACGTCAACTGCGATCAGGTATGCCGCATGACGATATCCCCTGACATACTGGAGCCTCGTTTTATCAAGCCGATAAGTGTATTGTAGAACAATGCAACATTGTGTGCAGGAAGGGGACTATGATGACGTCGCTGACAGCTTCCCAGAACAGGGGTCGGGGGATCACGTAACTTACCCATTCAAGTACGACACGCAGGTGGATTTCTAAAGTTATTCACTTAGAGCGTGTCAGTGTTTGCCTGACGTTTCCTATAATGTCCATAAGCATCCTATTCCTGGTCGTGTCACCAATTTGTACCGTTCTTTATGGTGTTAAAGCGTAGCCAAACTTCTAGAAAGAAGTATCTTTACCCGCTATAAATAATTGCGTGTAGTGCAGAAGTGTAAACAACTGGTTTCTGTCTCGGTTTTACTAAATAAGAGAGTTTTCTACCGTATATCGAATGCATATATTGATATTATTTCTCAAAAAATGTAAACGTTAGCCTCTGTAGTGACATTATGCATCATCCGTGATATTTGTACTCATCTGAACATTATCGATTGTTGTTTGTGGATTGAAAGTGGAATTATACTTGAATTGTTAGACTTGAATATTGAAATACAAAGTTACCGCTTACTTAACTCACCTA
>CM067343.1:677989-840489 GCA_034190875.2 Urechis unicinctus
CGGTCATTTCTTGTTTTGTGTCTGGTATGCGCACAACATAGAGCGGGGGCATTTATAAGGAGGTCAAACATACCACGGCTAATATTTGTCACTTAAATTTGCATTCATCATTGATAAGGTGATGTCAATAATTTGATCGACCCTTCTTCAAGCTCTAACATGTGCTTTGATTACAGGGACATTTGATACTCCTGGTGAGTGAGCTTTGAAGAGTACATTGCATTGATCAATATCGTCTCTGAAAGATTTGTATGTATGATGTGCAGCCGAAACCTGTCGTAGTTGATCACAATATCTAACTATTAAAGTCAAGGAATTTGCCTCCAGGTGATCATCAGATGCAATTGTAATAGTAATAGTTTGTACAGTTGTTTCAAATAAACTAATCACGGACACAGACTTTGTGCAGGTATATCAACGCCACGTAATAGAAATGCAGGCAAAATATTGCATATAAATTGTAATTTCAAAAAAAAGGAAACACATTCTCCGTTGTAAACATTACTGAGAAAAAATGGACAGTTGTCGAGGTTTTGTGAGGCCACAGCATTTGATATCGCTATCATTAGGGTCAGGGTTCAGGTATCGTTATCATTAGGGTCAGGGTTCAGGTATCGTTATCATTAGGGTCAGGGTTCAGGTATCGTTATCATTAGGGTCAGGGTTCAGGTATCGTTATCATTAGGGTCAGGGTTCAGGCCTCTGGCCGTACTTTTTTCGTTGTCTTAGACTACAGTGCTATACCTGTTTCTGTCTCACGCTTCATGAGAATAAAGCACTCTTGCAAGATTATGTGCCCATCCGGAATTCTTGCCACATCTGGTACGAAGCAAGTTGACTCGGTCGGAGAAGCATATCCTGCTAAAGCCGTACCTGTGACAGTGGCTCCGTCATGGGAGCCGTACCTGTGACAGTGGCTTCCTCATGGGAGCCGTACCTGTGACAGTGGCTCCGTCATGGGAGCCGTAACTGTGACAGTGGCTCCGTCATGGGAGCCGTACCTGTGACAGTGGCTCCGTCATGGGAGCCGTACCTGTAACAGTGGCTCCGTCATGGGAACAGTGACATGTTCTCAAGTGAAACAACATGTTATAACCCAACATTAAAATCAACTGTTCTATCAATCTTCCATTTGTCTTTGGTTTATGTGAAAGTAATCAATAACAAACAGTAGGCGTTTGAATATAACATTGATTAGGTGCTAGAATTTGTGGTTTTCCGTAGTTCTACAACCTCATCCTCTTGTGCAAATAAAATAAGAAAATGTATATAAGATATGGTGTAGAACAGCGTATGTGGCTTGACAGGGCGTAAACCGAACGGAGTAACCTCATGTAGAACAGCGTATGTGGCTTGACAGGGCATAAACCGAACGAAGTAACCTCATGTAGAACAGCGTATGTGGCTTGACAGGGCATAAACCGAACAAAGTAACCTCATGTAGAACAGCGTATGTGGCTTGACAGGGCATAAACCGAACGAAGTAACCTCATGTAGAACAGCGTATGTAGAACAGCGTTGACAGGGCATAAACCGAACGAAGTAACCTCATGTAGAACAGCGTATGTGGCTTGACAGGGCGTAAACCGAACGAAGTAACCTCATGTAAGCCACATGCATAAAATATTCTCAGGTCCGATTCTATCAATCACGTTACATCTGTAATTTATTCCCCAGATACACAGGCTGAGGAATCGATGGATGAATCAGACATAATTGTTATTCAGTTATTCTCTTATCATCACATATGGCTAGTCTCACTGCAGTTCGATGTAATTCCCTAGTATTATCGAATAAATTAAATACATATATTGTGTACTACAAACGTGTTTTTATTAATTAAAGCATCCTCAGACGGATTTTGGTATATACTACTTACTTCGTAGACAAAAGAAAAAAGCATTTATGTAAATAGACACACATAACATGTGGTAAATTACAATGTATACACAAACATATTAAGTCTTTTAGAGCCAAGCGCTCGATATTATTCTATTTCATCAAAAAGTAAAGAGTAAAGACCTTTTATCAACTCCAGACCCCTAACTAAACAGTCCCTTAAAGTTCCATATGATCACGCGATAATGGTAAACAGTCCCTTAAAGTTCCATATGATCACGCGATAATGGTAAACAGTCCCTTAAAGTTCCATATGATCACGCGATAATGGTAAACAGTCCCTTAAAGTTCCATATGATCACGCGATAATGGTAAACAGTCCCTTAAAGTTCCATATGATCACGCGATAATGGTAAACTAGGCCGGAATATATATACGCCGTAAGGACGCAACAAAAGGACCGTATTGAGTCGTACGGGACCCTTGCGGGTACCGTGTGAAGCCCGCACGGGGTCAAAAGGGACCCACAAGAAAACCGCGTGGCCCCGCAAGGGGCTCGCACGACTGCCTATGGGCCTTCTTTGGGGTTAAACTCGAAAGAAACCCGTGTCTGAAGTAGTGCATGTTCTATTTATAGTCACGGGCTCCACAGGGCCCGTAGTGAGCCAAACATCATAGACACAACAGGCCCTTCACGGGGCAGCGCGCCTCAGGTAACCTAGGCATTAGGTATTTAATTTGATACAATGACGAAGTGTCTGAACTTAATTACATATAGAAGTCCACAATAAATAGCATCAAATTGAATAGCTTGATACTGGATATATCTTATCAACTTTCTATTAGGGTTATTTAGTCGGAGATGAAAGGAAGCACCGAGAATTCTACATACACTCCAGGGATTCATTTATGCTTAACACGAATTTCATGGCCGCCTCTCGTTGTGCAAGGATATTATTTAAATAAATGAGAAAACAGGCACAGAATTTACCCTACTTTACCTACAGGTCTCATCTCATATGTCTAATGAAAGTATGATTTGATACCTAGAGGGTTTCTTTATGAAAACGATGTGACCGATCAGGGCAATATTCAGCCGCTTCATGAGATAAATCTTGACGTAGTTTACTGCGAATCTGTCGTAGGGGAATAAACAGAGCAGGAAATAAGCAACCTCCGTCACATCGAGTCTGGTCTCTGTCTCTCTGGTTATTGATAATAGATGTAATGCTGACACAACGCGACAATCTTACAATATTGGACTTAAAACTTTCTTAAAACTACAATAAAACCACATGGCGAGTGTAATGGGTTGGGGGTAGGGGAGGGGTTGGGTGCTGGGGGTTGGGTGTCCAGAATCGGTGAAAAAAGCGTTGCGTAATTTTTGAACGGCTCCTTATCCTACTATTCGTGTTGAGTCTCTCTGTACGTCGTGTTGTATATGAGTCTCTCTGTACGTCGTGTTGTATATGAGTCTCTCTGTACGTCGTGTTGTATATGAGTCTCTTTGTACGTCGTGTTGTATATGAGTCTCTCTCTACGTCGTGTTGTATATGAGTCTCTATGTACGTCGTGTTGTATATGAGTCTCTCTGTACGTGGTGTTGTATATGAGTCTCTCTGTACGTCGTGTTGTATATTAGTCTCTCTGTACGTGGTGTTGTATATGAGCCTCTCTGTACGTGGTGTTGTATATGAGTCTCTGTGTACGACGTGTTCTATATGAGTCTTTCTGTACGACGTGTTCTATATGAGTCTTTCTGTACGACGTGTTCTATATGAGTCTTTCTGTGTGTCGGTGCCGACACACTTCTATTTCTGTGTAACCGGTCATTGAATATATGTTCCTTAACACCATGAACAATTCAACACGCTTTATCAACAATCTATTCGCTGACAATCAGTGTTGGGAATGGATATGCGATAAAGTTTCTGCAGGGATATATATTTCCGTCATATCATGCTAAATTGCTTATACAACAATCTGCTTGGTGATTGTGGTTGTAATGTAATTGTCCATCTTGTTGGGCAGACAAAAAGGAGAGAATCACTGCGATGTTACTTAATCCAATCGTAGACGACTAAGTGACCACGGGCCCAGTTTAAATGAATAGTGCTTTAACCTTCCTGATCCACCAAATGAATAGTGCTTTAACCTTCCTGATCCACCAAATGAATAGTGCTTTAACCTTCCTGATGCAGCCTGGCAGCTCAATGTGGCAGGTTGTCTGGCAGCTCGACGTGACAGGTTGTCTCGCAGCTCGACGTGACAGGTTGCCATGTGTATGTCCAGTGTACACTGAGTGCGACCTCCTGGAATCCCGCAGGAGCTCCGGATATCCAGGAAGTCGTTCATCCTCACTAGGCGGGATACAGGAACCCATAGGGCGCTCTCAGGAGGTCCACGAACATCAAGGAAAGATGCTGATTGATAACAGGAGGTGGCTTCATTTCAAGGAGCGTGATCACCTGTACCTGAAAGACCTTACATCAAATGGGAGAACTTGTATGTCGTTAAAACCGAGAATAGGTTTATATTGCCATACATGCCGAGATAGCAACTGGGCGCATCACTTTGAATAACCTGATACCCGTTATTCTTGGCCAATTGTAATATCGCTTTTCTCACTCAGACTAAAGCCCGCGGTTATAACCCAGCTCAACCAGACATATGCTTACATAGACAATTATTGTTCTGGTTATCGTGAATGTCTACATTGATGACATCACTGTGTTTGCACTGATGACATCACTGTGTTTGCATTGATGACATCACTGTGTTTGCATTGATGACATCACTGTGTTTGCATTGATGACATCACTGTGTTTGCATTGATGACATCACTGTGTTTGCATTGATGACATCACTGTGTTTGCATTGAGGCCATGCTTTAATAGCCATGTGATATTTAAAGACTCACTATTTGTATTTGTCGGTAAATCTGGTGAACAGCTTGGTTGCGTGGTGCTGACAGGCGGGCATAATGCGTCTGACACATGGCGCCAATTAGGCTGTGATCTATCAATGTTCGGCATTACGTTTGCGGTTGAGAAGCTCTTAAACCAGCGACGGGCTTTATATTATAGCGTGGATCAACCGTTCATTACATGGCGTGTCACGGCCTTTCATTACATGGCGTGTCACGGCCTTTCATTTCAAGGCGTGTTATAGCCTATCCATTTCAAGGCGTGTTATAGCCTATCCATTTCATAACACGACACAACTTATCATAATATAAACAAAGCCTTTCAATCCATGGCGTATTATAGCGTTTATTATATGACGAAACACAGCCTTTCATTACTTTACGTGACGAAGACAGTCATTTCATGGCTTGACACACCCTCTGATTCCATGCCATGGTACTGCCTTTTATATCATGGCGTGACTCAACGTTTCATTTTGGATCAGTCTCACGTAGGGGGGTCCATAAAGGCCATAGTTTAGCATTATTTTGACATTTTCATGTAGTGTCCATGGCCTGCTGGCATCGTATGATAAGACGTTTGAAATCCTTCACAAGAATTGTCCTGAACTCCGTACTGACAACGAATTAAATAGTGGAAGCCATAATTTGTGATGACACGACAGTAACAGGATGTCGATATAATACCTCATTACTATCTGCAAGGATTAGATTTGTTGAGCAGATCCCTCTGTACAGACCGCGGAGAGCCAATCTATATAGCTGGGAATCTTAAGCGCCAAATATTTCTCCTCAAAGGACCACGCGCACAATGGACCACAACGACCCCAGTGTTTTTGCTTCCTGTCATGAGTCATTTATCAAAACCAGGCATTGGGACAGGCTGCCGATAGCATGGCAAATCTATTTAGTCGAAAATCAATGGGAATGCAATGGTGGCGCATAAATGCTCATACTTAATACGGATGGGAGACGAACGGCGTACCCTAGTATTCCTGCAAGCCATAAATATAGGTGTATATATATATATATATATATATATATATATATATATATATATATATATATATATATATATATATATATATATATATATATATATATATATATATATATATATATATATATATATATATATATATATATATATATATATATATATATATATATATATATATATATATATATATATATATATATATATATATTATTAAATCTATGTTTTTAGCAGTACTGGGATAGTTATACGTTGCGCGGAATGACTTAAAGCCATCATTCATGCTGTTGTTGGTTTTAAGGAGGTGCCGTTTATCGAGGAGCCGATACAACTAAATGCAAGAGACTTTTTACTGCACCTCGTGTGTATTCATGCCTAGTAATAATGCTGAAAATTGATCCTCATATTTTTCGGCTAAGTGAAATTTCCCGCATAGTATAAAAGTCGACATTAATTAGTTGCTGCGTTAAACGAAGTAATGTAGACATAATGATCCCTGATTACCTTACTTAGTCAATTTATTATAAACTTAATTACACGACACCATTAACAATCAGACCAACGGATGAATAAGGCAATAAAGGAAGATATGTAAATGATATTCAAATATTTGTTAGATGTATGTAAGACATCGGCTGTCCTCATGTGTCGAATGAGATGCATATCTCGTCATTCTGCAATAGAGACTGCGTCATATGAAATGTGACACTAATATTAATGCAAGGAATTTTTACTTTCCTCTGTTCACCATAGGCGATGGTTATCACGCTCAGTTTATTAGGGAACGCCTACTGTGAGCCGTCAACCCGCCCCGTTGTCATCAGCTTTGTCATCATTGGAGTGTTAAATGAGCTTTTAGAGATAGTGACGCGAAGGCGCAAATCCGTACCAAAGAGCATGTGTTAAACTGTACTTCCATAGGTCCTTTCGTATAAAGTTCTATACGTGAAATGTCAACTGTCTTCATGTTGATATAAGCCGACAGTTACTGTATCACAACAAGGCTTCGGAATATGACGGGGTTAACATCCGGGTCAGCATTTATTCATCAAATCAACTTCCTTGGCAGCTTTTTGATGGTTCCTACCTCCCCTCTTATCATAACGGACGGCCCCCGTGAGATCCTGGTTCCCCTTGGGATGTCTGGATGTCCCAACAGTTAGACGCCCTGCATATACATCAGTAGCCTAGTTGACTCGGGCTAGCATCAGAAAAGCGAACAGTGCCTGTTGCATTAGGTCCTCATGGAAACAGTGACTCATTCGATTGTTTCAAGTTTTAACATTGAAGTAGATAATTCCATTAATCTTGTATTCGTTTTCTATCGATATCAGCAAGTTGTTGATATTTACTCCCGGATTATCGTCCACCTCGTCAAGGTGTTGATATTTCCTCCCGGATTATCGTCCACCTCGTCAAGGTGTTGATATTTACTCCCGGATTATCGTCCACCTCGTCAAGGTGGTGATATTTACTCCCGGATTATCGTCCACCTCGTCAAGGTGTTGATATTTACTCCCGGATTATCGTCCACCTCATCAAGGTGGTTATATTTACTCCCGGATTATCGCCCACCTCGTCAAGGTGTTGATATTTACTCCCAGATTATCGTCCACCTCGTCAAGGTGGTGATATTTACTCCCGGATTATCGCCCACCTCGTCAAGGTGTTGATATTTACTCCCGGATTATCGTCCACCTCGTCAAGGTGGTGATATTTATTCCCGGATTATCGTCCACCTCGTCAAGGTGTTGATATTTACTCCCGGATTATCGCCCACCTCGTCAAGGTGGTGATATTTACTCCCGGATTATCGTCCACCTCGTCAAGGTGGTGATATTTACTCCCAGATTATCGTCCACCTCGTCAAGGTGGTGATATTTACTCCCGGATTATCGTCCACCTCGTCAAGGTGTTGATATTTATTTCCGGATTATCGTCCACCTCGTCGATGTTTTCAATGATTGTCCAATGAACTTATTTGTGATTGTGTCCTAAATAATGTGTTGGAAATGATGACTTTTCAGGTAATTTGTGGAAACGATCTGCTTGACATTGTTAGCCCTAGCATACCAACGGAAGCATATAGGTTACATGTGTTTACATGATACACAAATTGATTCTGGACTGTACGACCCCTTTCCCGCTCTAGTTGAAGAATAAGGATAGTGGTCCACTTATTAATGTATATATAGACATGTGATGAAATAAAGCACTAGTACGTATGATATTATTCATCTTCTTGAGATATAAATACACTGGATGGCATTTAGATAGCAGTCCGACACTAACGAGCTGACCATGACGTTAAAGCACATGATTGCGTCATCACCACACATGTTAGCGTCATTATGCACGAGAGAAACGTGTAGCCCAGACAATGGCGAAATGATGACATTGCCATGACAGACTGATGAGATATAACTGCTTCAAATCCACGTGATTCAGTGTTGCCCGTTCCATAATCGATACATGCTAGGCTCTAACGAGAGTAAACGAGGTTATGATAAAGTGTTATGCAGATGGCAGAAGGCAATCCTGACACAGGACCATCCATCAATGCCCCAATAAGAACTGGTCTGTAGTGGTGAAACCACGCCTCGGGTTGGAGCATAGACAACGTATCATAACCCTGCCATGACACCCTCGTGTCATCCCGTTTTTACTTTAATCAACAAAAATCCGGAGTTTCCTTCGCATATAATAATGCCCAATTCGCGCTCACTATTTGTTCAAATGCATTGCAGACGATTTTGAATACAGTATGAAGAAAACCTGTGATAGTGATAAGGAACTCGTCAGGATGGAAGAACCCTGTGATAGTGATAAGGAACTCGTCAGGATGGAAGAAGCCTGTGATAGTGATAAGGATGGACCATTGAACGATTACCACGATCCCATCATAGACACCATCTTGTCATCAAATACGTACTTCTACGTTGATTAATAAGCCTTCTGAGCAAAAACGGCTGGTTATGGTAGAGCTTGATACTTACATGAAATATTTAAATCCCTCCGAGTCTTGCTGTCTATCGGACAGAGAAGCATGCGGCGTGGTGAACTGATTTAATCGCATATTTAGATTCGATGGTGAACTGATTTAAACGGTCGGTCAACCAATAGATGCTCGGCATGGTGAACTGATTTAAACGGTCGAACATCCAATTGATGCTCGGCGTGGTGAACTGATTTAAACGGTCGGACATCCAATTGATGCTCGGCGTGGTGAACTGATTTAAACGGTCGAACATCCAATTGATGGTGAACTGATTTAAACGGTCGGACATCCAATAGATGCTCGGCATGGTGAACTGATTTAAACGGTCGAACATCCAATTGATGCTCGGCATGGTGAACTGATTTAAACGGTCGAACATCCAATTGAACGGCGTCGGTCGGACATCCAATTGATGCTCGGCGTGGTGAACTGATTTAAACGGTCGTACATCCAAATGATGCTCGGCGAAGTGAACTGGTTTAAACGGTCGGACATCCAATTGATGCTCGGCATGGTGAACTGATTTAAACGGTCGGACATCCAATTGATGCTCGGCGTGGTGAACTGATTTAAACGGTCGTACATCCAATTGATGCTCGGCGTAGTGAACTGGTTTCAACGGTCGTACATTCAATTTATGCTTGGCATTGTGAACTGGATCTGAATAGCGGAACATCCAATTGACGCTTGGCTTTTTGGATGTTTTTGAATGGTGTGGCATCAATTTGATTATCTGACATGTGAGACTTTCTGATCTGAATCGTGCGACATCCGTTTGATGCTCCATATTGTGAGACAACCAATGGCTGCTCCAAATGATGAGGCATCTTACTATGCTTTGAATGATGTGACTTGCAATGACATATTGTACTTCCATCAGTGGTCATCAGTGTTAGTTTATTCATACGACTGTTGTTACTCCATCCATATGCATATGGATGACTCCCAATGGAGACACAGGACGAGAATGTACGACTGCTTTACAATGTACAGCGAAGGCCATCGGTTAATTGAAGAATTATTTATGAGGACTGTGTTCAATTGACATTAATCGGCATGTCAGACCGAACGTTGATATACCGCGTACACGTAGCATGGAACACAACGAGATGATGAAACAACGCTCGTATTCCAAACAAACACTGTGACATTTACTCTTGGCAAGAAAGCATGCAGTAAACAAAGACCTTTATATGTCGACATTCATACGCTGACGTCATTGTCACGTCGCAACATTGGTACTTACGGTTTGGGAGAAACATTGATGCTGACAGGTGGGAAGAGACAATGACGCTAACAGGTGGGATGAGACCCTGATGCTGACAGGCGGGATGAGACCTTGATGTTGACAGGTGTGGTGAAACCTTGATACTGACAGGTGTGGTGACACCCTGATGCTGACAGGTGTGGTGAGATCTTGATGCTGACAGGTGGGACGATACCTTGATGCTGACAGGCGGAATGAGACCATGATGCTGACAGGTGTGGTGAGACCTTGATGCTGACAGGCGGAATGAGACCATGATGCTGACAGGTGTTGGGAGACCTTGATGCTGACAGGCGGAATGAGACCTTTATGCTGGCAGATGGGATGATACATTAATGCCGATAAGTGGGGCGAGACCTTGATGCTTACAGATGTCATGAGATCCGATGCTGACCGGTAGGATGAGACGTTAATGCTGACAGGTTGGGTGATACCTTGATGCTAACAGGTGGGATGAAACATTGATGTTAGCAGTTGGGATAATACCATGATGCTGACAGGCGGAATGAGACCTTGATATTGGCAGGTGTGGTGATACCCTGATGCTAACAGGTGTGGTGAGACCTTGATGCTGACAGGTGCGATTAGACCTTGATGCTGACAGGTGCGATGAGACCTTGATGCTGACAGGTGTGGTGATACCTTGATGCTGACAGGTGCGATGAGACCTTGATGCTGACAGGTGTGGTGATACCTTGATGCTGACAGGTGCGATGAGACCTTGATGCTGACAGGTGTGGTGAGACCTTGATGATGACAAATGGGATGAAACATTGATGCTGACAGATGGAATAAGACATTGATGTGACAGGTGGAATAAGACATTGATGCTGACAGGTGGAATAAGACATTGATGTGACAGGTGTGGTGTGACCTTGATTCTGACAGGTGGGGAGAAACATTTATGCTGACAGGTGGGGATATATCGTGCACCTTTTGCTTCGAGATACGAATATGTTATCTAATGGGGCACATTAAATGTCGCCAACACGAACGATTGACATCAAACGGCAAGCTAAATAATATCTAGTGCGTAACCTTTGAATATAAATGAACAGGTCATTCAAAAAAACTTCTTGCTGTGGGTCGATGGTTAAAAGATCGCTAAATCGCGAGGAGGCATTTCTTGATACGATTAGCATGTTACCTAAATTGCATTATGGTTGAACTTCGATTTACCCTCTCAACGAGTAATATGATTACACGGTGGTATTCTGGGACCTAGCGCCCCTAACAGCATTTAGAGAATTTTTCCACTCAGTGTGTTGTTCGTCGAGTGTTTTTTAAGCGGGGATTTTATCGAACGTCTCGCCCTTGAATTCAAAAGCATTGAGGGGATGGTTTCCCTATGTTGGACACGTTATAGTCGCCAGGGCACACACGCACGTGATAACGTAAATGTGGTGAATGGAATGATGATCTAATCACAATAACATGTACATATCCGCTTCTGTATTCAGTTCATCTCGTGAGTTCTCGTCCTTCTCGTGACGTTGACTACAACGATATGGGAGCTCCTCAACATCACCAAGAACGGAAGCAAAACCTGAAGTAGCAAATGGTAAAAGGTCAGATAGGGGTGAAAGTTCGCAAGCACTGTTTTTTGCCGTCGACCATAAACGCGATTTTCTAATGATGGAACACCAAACAAGATCATATTTGTTTCTAACTGGCCGGTTTAATTGATGAGAAGTTCACCTTACTATTAAATACGCATGGCTCACTTCATGAGAACGACAGGTTGGCCCACTTCATGAGAATGACAGGTTAGCTCACTTCATGACAGGTTGGCTCACTGAGAATGACAGGTTGGTCACTTCAGAGAATCAGGTTGGCTCACTTCATGAATGACAGGTTGGCTCACTCACGAGAGTGACAGGTTGGCTCACTTCATGAGAATGAATGACAGGTTGGCTCACTTCATGAGAATGTGACAGGTTGGCTCACTTCATGAGAATGACTCACTTCATGTTGGCTCACTTCATGAGAATGACAGGTTGGCTCACTTCATGAGAATGACAGGTTGGCTCACTTCATGAGAATGACAGGTTGGCTCACTTCATGAGAATGACAGGTTGGCTCACTTCATGAGAATGACAGGTTGGCTCACTTCATGAGAATGACAGGTTGGCTCACTTCATGAGAATGACAGGTTGGCTCACTTCATGAGAATGACAGGTTGGGAGAATGACTCACTTCATGAGAATGACAGGTTGGCTCACTTCATGAGAATGACAGGTTGGCTCACTTCATGAGAATGACAGGTTGGCACTTCATGAGAATGACAGGTTGGCTCACTTCATGAGAATGACAGGTTGGCTCACTTCATGAGAATGACAGGTTGGCTCACTTCATGAGAATGACAGGTTGGCTCACTTCATGAGAATGACAGGTTGGCTCACTTCATGAGAATGACAGGTTGGCTCACTTCATGAGAATGACAGGTTGGCTCACTTCATGAGAATGACAGGTTGGCTCACTTCATGAGAATGACAGGTTGGCTCACTTCATGAGAACAGGTGACAGAGAATGACAGGTTGGCTCACTTCATGAGAATGACAGGTTGGCTCACTTCATGAGAATGACAGGTGACAGGGCTCACTTCATGAGAATGACAGGTTGGCTCACTTCATGAGACTGACAGGTTGGTCAAGTCATCAGAATGACAGGTTGGCTCACTTCATGAGAATGACAGGTTGGCTCACTTCATGAGAATGACAGGTTGGCTCACTTCATGAGAATGACAGGTTGGCTCACTTCATGAGAATGACAGGTTGGCTCACTTCATGAGAATGGCAGGTTGGCTCACTTCATGAGAATGGCAGGTTGGCTCACTTCATGAGAATGACAGGTTGGCTCACTTCATGAGAATGACAGGTTGGCTCACTTCATGAGAATGGCAGGTTTGCTCACTTCATGAGAATGGCAGGTTTGCTCACTTCATGAGAATGGTAGGTTTGCTCACTTCATGAGAATGACAGATGGCAGGGTCACTTCATGAGAATGGCCTCACTTCATGAGAATGGCAGGTCACTATGATGGCACGCAGAGAGCGAGGTCATGCGAGGTAATGAGAATGGCGATAGGGTACAAATCACTAGATCACGCTGATCATATGTCATGAAACAAATCCCTGATTTATGTCATGAATCGATGGAACAATTAAAGGTAGAACGCATATCTCATATCTTGTTGCAATCTGTGCTCGCGTAAGTGGATGTTGACAAGTTACGGTGCCAGTATAATCACGTTAACTCAATGCACCCAAAGAGCGACCTCTTGGCGCAGGTTCCAAGCAGCAATGCGATTACAATGGTGGAAGCTGGTACTGAACGACTGGTAAACCTCTTAAACGTGAACCTGCATGCATGCGAACATAACACCTGTATGCCGTGATAGATATTGGTGCTCTAACGTATGTGAATGAGCAGGATTTTATTTCCATTGCATACAGTCAAACGATGATATTGTCTTGAAAGCACCATGACCACGTCACCATTGAATGGTAATATACAATGGTAATCTACATGTGTTTGTTCTACAGTCTTCTACAAGTTTGAAACAGAGGAGTTTCTCGCATATATTTATGCTTACTGATGCAGCC
Source organism: Urechis unicinctus (assembly GCA_034190875.2). Lineage (NCBI taxonomy): Eukaryota > Metazoa > Annelida > Polychaeta > Xenopneusta > Urechidae > Urechis > Urechis unicinctus. The sequence continues at coordinate 691,621 of CM067343.1, forward strand.
GCAGCTTTCTGGCAGTTACAGTTGTCAGCGAATCCTAATCTACTGAAGTGAAGTCAACGAATATTTCAATCATGCTTTATCTTCCACGCAGTATCGGACATTGATAAATGTGACACCTGAAAAAACATCAGCAGGTTACCACAATACATAGCGACCAAATAACATTGGTGGAGATTGTCAGTCTGGGATGGCGCGATATTTACAGGCAGCGCACCAGAGCAGAAAGTGACATGCGTGAGGACTATGCCTAGATGACGTATGATTGCATGCAGTTTATGGATACGCGCAATGGCGTCATCTGCTGTTGTATCCAATCTCTTAGCGCAATAGCTTAAAACTAATTCTAATCATGCATAAGGTAATCGTTTGGCCAAAATTGTGACACGTACCCAGACTTGACCCTTGGTTCTAAGCCAATATATGGATGGCAAGATGGTTGACGTAGTATCATAATGTAATCGTGATATGGGGAAGGCAAATACATTACCTTATGTGAACACTGAACGTGCCACAGGCATATCATTAATCGCGTTGCAGGGCCCAAATGTACTATACCAACGTCTTGAAAGAACACACCATAGAAATAGTGCGGCCATTATTTTATATTTAAACAGCCTTGTAATGAATGAAATATTCCAGACTACAGGAAATGAGCCTATACTACGCTAAAATTCAAAAACATAAATTGTTAATTGTCAGCTTAACATTCATGGAATAAAAAATACAGGAAGCGTTTGTTAGGGGAAAAAATACTGAAATGTTACATATTGAATAAATTTCATTGCTATTTGCATCGTAAAACATCTTGTCTTACTAATCTTTTGCTATTCCTAGAGGATTACACTAAGCTGGTCGTTACTGGGTATCCAGTAGATGTAATTTATGTGCATAAAGGCGGGTCAATAGACTTTCTGTCATCGGTCAGCTAGCACACATATGCCGCAAGGTATTAGCTGTCATTGACAATTGTATGTCTCAGTAATAGAAGGGAGAAAGTTGTGGTAAATGGTGTACGATCAGATTTGAAGTAAAATGCAGTGTTTGTTAAGGTTTTCGTCTCAATATGTATATCGATAATGTCATTGTAAAAAGGATAAGTCATGAGTTTCGGAGTTAATAGCAACGACTCATAACTTATAACTTAGCACGAATAAGGGTTCAAACTAAGTACAATATTGGCAATTGGTTTTTAACTAATAAAAGTGTTCTGTACTTCGGATAGGTAAGAAAAACGAAAAGTTTAAATTCTAAAGCGCAGTACTGCTGAAGAGAACGTCTCAAAGGAAGGGGATTTTGTTGTCGTAATTGTTTACAGTGTTTTAGATGAAGCTAACAGAGCAGCCACTGCAACGACAGAGATACCACTCTGGATGTTGAGAAGATCACTCATTTGTCATACCAAGTGGGTAAATGTCGTAGCAGGTTAGGCATAGTACCAACATATACACTATAAATCGAAATATAGTAAAGGGTGCAAAGTCAAGCTTCAAACCTTGTTAATGGTATGTCAGATTCAAGTTACAAAGGATACACTTGTAGGGCCTGACATATGTTAGAAACAAGGCGTTGCCATAGAAACCACATACAGGTATAGTAAATATGTATTCAAATCGACAACAGCTGGGAAGATTTTTGGGACACCCGTACAGCATCTTAAAACCATGGTCAATGACGAACATACGAAGCAACAGGTTCTTCCATCGAGTTTGTCAACTTATAGAGCAGTTTACTAGCCAACTCTTTCAAAAACGCGAGGTTTTTTTCAGAGACAATGGTTTGCAAGTAGTGTTAAATCACACTGTCTGTTGGACATGATTCGTGTCAGGCATTGACAGGGTGCCTTTGAACCAACAGTCTTTCGCCATATAACCAAGATCTGACTTCGCCATCACCATGCTGCAGAGGCTTAACATAGCCGGCAGGAAAACGATGGCATTAGAACAGAATTCTATTTTACCCATATATGGTAGAGATTGCCTGTGGCAAGGCTAATCTTAGAATTGTGACTGATCTCCTCACTGTAAGCGCACACGTATATCTTAGAAACCCCCTTTTGTTGTTAACTTGGTAAATGTGTCATCGATTGAAAATACAAGAGGGAGAAGCATTGGTTTGTCAACATCACGCATTATGGTTATAGTTGTCATTAGCACCTGAGAGACATCGAATCGCTACAACGGCAACAGTTAGTTGACGATATATTTTCGAATCGTACATTAAACTTGCCACAATTAGGATGTCCTATTGTAATGTGACATGACATACATTCATACTTGTATTGATCGTACCCTAGGCCTACTCTGATTATGAGGATCCTCATAATGCACATTGCATATAAAGTCACCCGTCGGTGCTTTATATGTCAATAAGGATTTATTTGGTCTGATCGTCCAATCTCAAGACCTCTTTTCATGCTCACTGAAGTTGTATACTGGCAGCAGGCATACTTACTACCATATAATGAGTATTTTATGTCAGAACAAATTCAGTGCGAATATATTTCGTCCTAGAATGAGGTTATGCTGGCGTGAAATTAACATTTAGCTCATAATGATTACACTAGACATATTGTGTCTAAACCCGAATTGATGTCTAGTCAATGGTCGAGCACATTCTATGATATTTGGATATTTCATATAAGCAAAATTTATATAGGTTCGGGACGTAATAGAAATGATCGGATTTGTAGGTCTTCGCATAGCACCGAGGCGTTGTAATACACAATCATGTCTTCTGGGATGATCGTATGGTGCCGAGGGCTTGATAGATAAGCCGCGTATTAGCTCTATTAAATGTTTTAAATTCAGCCGAGAAAAGTACAGAGGCCATTTTAACATATGTTGTTATAATCCTATTTATGACTCTACCAGGTTGTTTTACTGGATCGCATATTTGGAACCATTCTGCTAGTTATGGCTACTTAGTTTGAGGCGCGCACCAGAAACAGAAGCACAAAGCAAGATTAACTTATAAGAGCAAAGTTTTTCAAATTTGATTCACCTCATCAAACAGTAAAGGGTAATTTCAGATATTTTAATAAAATGCCTGCGTCGTTGGCAAAAGAACAAAGGGTCGATCAATTTTGCACACCTGCTCGATCCCAATATGTGCTACATTTATATTGCTGTCCCTGTTCGTCATCCTGTCTACGCATAAATCCGGACATTTGGATAGCAGAGATAATTAGGCATGTCACTTATATTCGCTCGACAGGCTTCAATGGATTCAAAATAATGTAGCTCTGAGAGCCTTCTTCATTGTACGTTATTAAACCGAATGCAACACGGCGTGGCCTTACGATGGGCGGAAGAGTAATATTCTGTTATCAGGCATTGTACATGGATGGATATAGATTGTATACAGCCTCCCATGTTGTACTCGTCATGTACAGCCTGTACACTGTAGATGGTGAAACCCAATAGCGAACCACCATTTATTATTCTATGCTACTTACTGCCTTTGTGTATGCGCCCATTGGCATGTACGACACATCCCCAAGCTAATGCAGAGTCGAGCCAAAATTTGTTAATACAAATACATTGGAGTTCGAAAAAAAACATTCTGTCACACAGTTCTGAAAACATATCTCCCTTTTTCCTGGAAACTGTGCTCATTTACTGATGGCAGTGTCGTTGCGGTTGGCACACGTGTCACATTTCTGACTAGCACTTTTCCCGGAAGAGTCACAAGGTACATTCCAGGGAAGGTTTATTGATATATTGCTTCGCCTAATCACGATGAACTGCTGTCGAAGCCTAGGTCGTGATGAGTTTGTCGGTTGAGGTTTCTGCTCTGTATGCAACGCTCGACAGTGTATATTATTAGCAATGATTAACGTAGTCGATATAGAGGCAACGTGAATGCTTATTATTCTCGGCTGTAAAGGTATATTTCCACCGCTACCTGAGCAGCGCCTTGTGTATGAATATAAATATTGATTGATTCATTCTGGAATCAACAAATATATAATGCGATATTATCATCCTATGTGTTGCTTCAATAGCGTTAATAGCGAGATATTAAAATTTGTTTGTTTTGCGTTTGGTGACTATGGCGACATTTTCGGGGATAATTATCTGTCATATTGTAGACGCTTGTTACTGTGAAAGAAGATGGTAACATCAACGGACTAAATCATTGCCGCTAACTTAAATGATGTTAGTGTAAGAATAAGAGTAGTTCAGTAATTCTATATTGTTTACCCAAATGAATGGGAGCATTAATGTCATATTCACTCACTGCAACTTTGTAACCTAGTTTGAGATTGGGTAATATCTGACTCGGGCGCACGTTGTCTGGGGGAACGAACCAGTCAAGGAGCGAGTTGCATAAAGAAGTCATTTGTGACAGCACAATCCTTAACAAACAATATATATTTTTCAGCATGACATAGATTTTTTCATAAAATATGATTTCATGTGGCGCATAAACTATTCCCCCTGATCGGTGGCTATACAGTTTGCTTTACTGATTATCAACGACCAATTTGCCGTTGCAAGATTTTGCGGTTCATAACATTACGGCTACTAAGCCTAGTTTTCTTATCTCGATATAATATCATCAATATTGGGCAGCTCATTACCAGCGCGTATTTTCTATGAGCAGATCACCAATTGCTCACTGCAGCCGCTATGTTTTATATATGTGCTTTTAATGACTGACATACGTCATGAATATGCTGATGTCTGAATGGAGATTAGCTATGATCCATGGTGTTTCCCTGGTGATAAAAAAAAGCTTAAGGGAAGCGGAATATCATTAATCGCAGCAAGTTAACGCGGCATGAAGACTCGTCTTACTGGCTGAAGTTAAATAACCAAGATGATTTGATGAATAACTTACCTCGGTCGATGACTTTAGTTATATTTAGTAATGATTAACATCCGGTTGGATTAATTATCACGTACGATAACAGAGGAGTTTACATACCGTGTAAAACATCATCACCGTGGCTTCCAGTAACTCACTCCAACGGAGGTTTGGATTTTCCGTCGCGGGGAGAGAGGTGCTAGTCTATTCTTGTCTATTTGCACAGAATGGGCAAAAAATTCGAGTGATGAATCACAACGTCACGATTCGGCGAGATCTTCTAGATCACGTGCCTGATGTTAATATGACGTATTTTTGCAAGAGTACTGTAGTGTTTTATATACAAACAGATCCTATGTGACTTGGCATTTTTATCTTATCTAAAATCGCATATCAGGCGAACACTTTGACATATAGATAATACACCTACAAAGCAGCCGCTGATCATAAATAGACCAGCCTCTATCGTATACGTTAGTTACTCTAATAACGTCTCTCACACCATTTACGACTGGCAACAATATGGGAAATTATAACCTCTCATTACCGTAAGTGCAATTTTAGTACCTCATCTAAGGAATGTAATGGCGTCATTTCTATGACATGTAGAGCTGATGGGGATGGTGCCGATCAATATGTGTATGACACCCTTGTTGCTTTCATACGAGCCGAGTAGCGTCACAAGAACGGCTGATTCAGGGGGAATTTAGCAGGAGTTATAGTTGGCTACAACCCCTGGGATGCTCTGTCAACCATGAGTGTCGCCTTGACGCCCTGATACAGCAGGTGACTTAAGAACAGGTGTGTCTTACATGTCGTGCATACAGACCCAAGTAGTGAGAGCTGATATCAAGCAACCATGAGATTCGTACCTCTCAATACGCCGCTTATTCGTCATACGGGACAGAATCTGCTGATATTGTTAGAAACCGTTATTGCAGTGACCCATTGTACATAAAATATGCATACAACTTTGCTTAAACTGCGAAACATATAAAACACGGTCCTTATGGCACCAGACCGTACCATGTAATAGTCATTCAACGATTTTGTTACCAAGTTATCGAAGAGTTCTGTATTCCTTATAATGCTAGATATTCTGATACATATTTGAAATCCGGGTTGAGGTGAACATATGACTGACACTGTCTCCTTTTGATACACCTAAAATATTTCGGTACATATTATTGTAAGCAACTTTAACTTGATTCAGCGACGTTGTGTTAAATTAACCCATATTTATGGACAATAAAGTGTGGTACAGTAGTTTTGACAAATTATAAGCTTTACATGCATGCATTGGGAGAAAATTTGTTTAAGACTGTTCGACCGACAATATAGAACTTTATTATTACAGACAATGGATTAGAATGAAAATGAAAATGAGACGCTTTGCTGCATTTTAGAGAAATATCAATTTAAGTCGGGCAGCCTATTGGTGTTTTGGTAGAATTCCTAGCACATTCGCATTTTGGAATCACAGATTATTCACACCATGTTATATCTTAACTGCTCTGATGATGCGTAACCTTAGTTTCTGCAGTATGGTTCGTTACCTTAATGGTGGTCTTCAATCATCTGTAAGTGTCCAAGAAACTCATTCATAATGATACGATATATAACAAATCAACAATAAACTACCATTGACCCAGGGCTAGAACAAAGACACTATTCCAAAGACAATGGTGCACACAAGAATGTAATAATGCAAACTTCTGGATTAGTGAATACTACATAAATTACGTGCGAGATGATAAAATCATCCACATAATATGCAACTGGTCTTAACCACAGATATATACTTTTCATAGTTTGCTGTTGTGATTGTTCTATGCTAATATACGTGTTATTGTCATTGAAAGTGCATCGAAGTTTTCTACATACATTGTTTGCATTTGAGGAAACTACTATGTGTATGCCGACACTGATGAAAATTTGGCAGTGTTGTTCAGGAATTCGTTTCATTATTTGCTATCTGCGATGCGATGTCACCCTATCGACTTCTGCATTGTGAGCTGCACAGCCTGAAAGAACAAGATAATGAAATGATTGTCAGAAATATGTAATATCTACGTCACTCGAAAGACACCGAACGTAATTCGTCAGACACAAGACATTTTCATATCAATAGAAGACGCACTCACCAGACACGCATTCTCAATCGGCATATCATCTATCTGTGTTTCTCTCTATCAGCGCATGCTTGATGATCGAGGTGCTTCCCCAGACTATCAGGCAACACAAATATGCAGAAATTGCAGTTTACAGGTTCGGCTCTTTGGTTCACACTGGCTATTCTGATATGTAATGAACACAGACTCATAACAATATGTGCAGATAAGTACCAATCGGGTCATTGTGACATATTCTATCGATCTCTCTAGGAGCAACAAACCCTGTGATGGTTTTCCATCAAATTTATATATCCTTGTTTTTAATTGCATATTTGTTTATTCAGTAAATGTTAAGTATTTTATCCACACACAACCAATTGTGATCAAACACGAGCATATGTAAGTCTCAATATGAAATATGCCAACATGGTATGCAATAATTGCCTGGGTGTAGCCCAAATAAGTAAATCACTTTTCCAGCACTCGTGTGTGTCATATCTCGTAATGGTGGCTGATGTAATACCGATGATGGGGACAGCATGGCGTAAGCATCCTGTGCTGTTATGGGCCCCTCGCACGTGGTACAAAGGCATGATACTGAGGTAGCGCCTGGGGGTCTATTGCTGCTGTCACATGTTATGAAGAATTTTTATCTTGGAAACCGTTGATACTAGCAAGCTATAATCAATTTGAGGCTGGTGATGTTAACACAACATGTGGGATTCACCACTAAAAGGCAGCCAAGGCAACGTATGCTCAGTGACAGCACAGGCGCCAGGTTAGCTAGTAAACGCTATGTGCAACCTCTGTGGACACAATTGCTACCATTTATCTTTGGGCTAATAGAAAGAATGAAGTAAAGCACCTATGACAGGGTCTTTTATTCATTTTAAAGGAGGCTATTTTTAACTTGCAAAATGACCACCCAATTGATAAACAAACAATGTCAACAATGGTGGTACGTGAATGTAAACAACTTGGTTGATCAATCGATCAATCGTACATTCATCATATGATCGGTTGTCATAGCTTGCTCTATTTTTTTTTAAGGTTTGACACTGGCCAATACCCTTCGTGGCTAGAGCAGTGTCGTTTGCTGTGATAAAACATATGCATGCTGTTTTGTGTATCTTCATGACGTGGTGTAAATGGGACCAGGTTAAAAGTGACGTGTTTGCTTGATTTATTAACCTAGACTATGTGGTAGACTTCATGGAACATTCTCTCAGGTTAATACCAATATTTACACTGGCATCTACATGTTAAAGTGCCTTTATCTTGCTGATCGTCAGTGCTTAGTCATTGAAATTGAGACAAGAGACATCTTAGATGCATCTGATTAATATTTTCAGTAGACCTGTCTACTGTGGCGATAGGCAACAGATAAGCAAACATTGTGGCAACGCTATTTCAGCATTGCAGCATACTATTTTACATATAAACATGTTTACTCTGTAGCGATTTCTTGGGATGACTGCTTAAATTGGATATAACTTGCAAGTTATTGACGAAAACTTATACTTTTGTATTTCAGTCTTTTATGCAACCCACATGACAGATACAAGATAATCTGACTACATTTGATGGTTTTGTTATAGATTAAGCCTAGCCGTAAACCGCGAGATATCTGGTCCCTGATAAGTCGTGTCAAGATGGGAGCTATTCTGATATGAAGTAACACGAGTCTGGCTCTACATATTGTGGACGATATCAATTGTAAAGACAGCGGTTTAACACATTAACAAGTCAAACAGGCCACTTTAGAGGTATTATAGCTACTGCTATTCACTGCAGTACAAGCCAGAACTCAAATCAGATAGTTGACCAAAGACAAAGACAAGGTCGAAGTTTGTCAATACATCAATAGCGACAGCGCCAGAAATCACCATCGTATTCTAACAACTGGGGCATTTCCATTCCACCCTAGTCACTGGCGTTACATTATCTAACATGACGTCAACACGGCCTCTTTCCCATGGTACAGTCACCAAAACGTTTGTTCTAATAAATAAGAATGAAGTGGCTGATTAAGTTACGCACTATGCTCAGGCAAGCATATATTTTAGTCATTTGACCACCGACTCAGATGCATAAGTAAATATATTCAACCTATAAATTATTTATCCCTAATTAGCAGCCTGGATATTGAAGCATAATCTGCTTGGAAGCTATTGCTGTTTCTAACCCTAAGCTACGCTCGCCTTGGATCGATATTCACACTATTTCCCAGGGGGAGCCGTTGTGATTTCATTAACATGTAAAACTAATCACATTAGCTGGCAATGTTTGGCTGTTTACTGTCCAGTGCATAAGTGGCTTTAAGGGGGTTCATGGTTCATATATTTGCTCGGTTCAATAGGTGAACTGAGTCTGACTGTGGCAGCATTGTGTCAGCTAGACACAATAACATGACCATGATAGACAAGGGTTACGTCATCGTAATAGATGGATACACTTTGGCAATACAATATTGATAACAAACAAAGACACATCAACATAATATGCGTAGAATGGCGTCACTACTATACATAACTATGGTGGACAAGCTTACGAGAGCATCGCAATGGGATGTTATTGCACTAGAATCACTAGAAATGGGAGCTCAGTACATCAATATTCTTAGGTTATGTGTGTTTTTTTTAGTGATGATGAAATGACTAATTTTGTTAATCAATATCACCATAAAGAAGTAGATTTCAACTGATGCATTTTCGCGGCCGCATTGAATTTCAGTGACCATTCTGATGCGGTGTTTGTTGTTCTGGGGACAATGACTGCTGACATTAATTCCAAGGTATGAGTCGACGAACCCAATTGATCATCTTCTTAAATATAAGCGAAATGCAAGCAATTACTTTGCATTATCCATCTACAGGTTAAGAATTTCGATGTTACATTCATAAATGTTGTATACCATATTTACAGCAAAGGTTGTTTGATGTTTAAAGGTCGCAGGTCTATTTTAGCTGTGTCCAATAACAATTAAGCTTCATACAACTGCCGATTAGTTAAGACTATATAATTTTATTGCAGATTGCAAACATGATATTTGCCAAAACACACCGTTTATTTTCTTTGAAGGCATATCAACATGCACATATGTCCTTTTTGCATGATTGGTTCAGGTACACTGTGTTATAATTCGACTGAAATTGTAGCGAATGCGTTCAAGCAGGCTCGTATGTTTGCATCTATGATCATTATGCTGACCTTGCAAATGGGTTTATAGTTTTGAATTATATTTGATGTACATATATATCATCGTCAAAGTTGCCAAGTCAGTTTAGTCAACAATCATGCTTTACCATTCAGTGCATGCCAGAGAAAAAAAAGAGTCCCTTCTGTTTGCAATTGGATAATTTGCGATGGGTAGCTTGAGTATGGACACTGGACATGTCTACATTCAGCTATCAATATGGTTCCTTTTTGCAAGGCTACAGACACACACTGAATGAGTCATCGAGATGGGAAGCGAGCATTGTAAGGAATAATGTACATCAGTACCGGTAAACTACCAAATGTATCGCACTAGTTGGCACGCATATTGAAGAAACGCGATTATTCTTCGATTCGTTGTCTGATTCACCGGAATCAAATTAGAGAAATGATTTAATGTAAAAAGTAAGATCGATATCCTACGACATCATGTAGCTCTTCCGATTGGGACATTTCACTCATGACCCTGGTGCCACATTGTCTAGCATGGTGCCAACATGATCTCTTGCCCGTAGCGCACGGAAGATATTGGTCTCCTTTAGTACAATCGCATTACCATTTGGTTTAACATAAGAATGCAAGTTCTCTACACCATGTTCGGGCTGGGTGAGTAATGCGCAGTTTCACCACTGACTCTGCTTGGGACAGTTGACTTACAGCAAATCACAGAAAGCATGATGTATTAATAACTCACCACAAATATATACAGTGCTAATCAAAATCAATCTAATCTTAAATTGAGAGTACATGTAAATATGTTACCTATTTAAACAGCCTTACCACGGTAGCTTTTCGTAAATAAACGCATTATACATATTAAAACCTATTATATATCTATCCCGGAGCTGCGCTCGCCTCTCATCGATGTTCACCCGATTTCCCAGAGGAACAGTGGCAATTCAAATTACCATAAATATATAAGACTAATCACTTGAGTAATGGGATAGCTGGATGGAATTCGGAGATAAGCGTTCTTATTCGTACATCTGAAGTGTCGGCATATTGGCAAGAAGCCCGTGGATAGTAAGGGCAAGAACATTTTTGCTTTTACCTTCATCCTACAGAAACTACCAAGGGTTTACTGCAAATGATGCATTAAAATGATTGCTTTCACTCCTCAAAGCTTCTATACACAAGCGCTGAAAGGCTCCGATATCTATATTGGTGTGACATCTCTTCGACAATTTCAGACCTGTCGGCTCCATCCTGAACTTATGAAGAGTCTTAGGCGACATATATAGTTGGCCTAATTACACCTTTCTATGTATTAACCCAACGCTACGGTTAATAATATCATTATTGTCCTGAATGTAACCTTTGCATGACTTACATTCATTGCATATGACAATTTAAGCCGAGATGTCAGTGAACGTATTCCTATGCTCATGTATAAGCAACAGCCGATATGTGCATGAGGATGATTTAAATAATAATGCCCATGGATAGTAACTAGAAGAGAGACTTCCTGACGCATTGACGAGGTATTGTAACACATAGCTGAACATGTAGCGCAATGTATTAATAAAAGACTGATTGATTCTATTATCAGCATTGCGTGTGCATGCGCAGTATAAAAAAATGATTGCAGCAGGCAATGAGAGACCGCGTTGCCGTTTTGTCCGAGAGGTGGCAGCACAGAGCAATGCGGTCCCAAGCTTAACCGGAAGTTATCGCCTCAATGCGCTTACTTCACGGTAAACGTGTAAACACAAAACATTCGTTTTCATTTTCATCCACCGCAAAGAAGAATTCTCGCAGTTTGCACTACGTCACATGCCTATATGAAAATTATAGTAAGGAATTGTTTAGGGTAAAGCTGTCACTGTCATTGCACTACGCGTAGCAGACACCTCCGAAACGCTGTGAAACTGGCTGTCAGCATACCAGCCCTTTTCAGTAAGAAGGAACCGACTGACAGGGAAAGTGGTGCAGTCCGACAGTTAGATCTCCAGCAAGAGGGTGCATACTGAGCGCATTATAGGTTTGTGAAATACCTTCAAAAATCTTGGGGACACCAATGAACTACTGTGAGGTTGAGATTTTCTCCACATAATCTTTGTATGTTATACATTATGCAACTTTCGTTAGTACATCGTCCCCACAACTGCCTAACCTGATGGGTAGTGTTTGTAAAATTGTCAATGTTGACGAGAGGATATTAAAAGTATCTATGAATTTCCAATTCAGGGTGTGACATCACATGAATATCATAGTAATCAAGTATCAATGTAATAGAATAATATAAAGAAAAAAGAAATCAGTGCACAAGACTACACAAACTCAGTAACAGAAATGTTGAAAATACATGGAATCGAGCCTAGCATCTTTGAAGGAGTCCCTGAAAAAAGTCATTGTTACGTGTCACTGTCATGGCATCAACGATAGAACAGATTCAGCGATATGCATTTGTGGCAGATAGATGGTCCTTGGGTACGAAGCAACATATAAAAAATCGTTATTTTTTATCAAACGGAAATACACTCTAGTGGTGATTGGGGCACTTCATGGTGCATATCTTATGCCAAGGCGATTTTGACGAGTGCCCTTTCAAAGGCTGCTGTTGAAGTTACTTATGCAACAATACGTAGGAACGGGTAGGAGTGACATAGTGATTATACAATATACGAATTTAGCTATATGAATGATGTTACGGCGATTTCTCTCAAGCATATATTTCTATGTACTTCCATATCAAAGGGGCTAAAAACACACAAACTATGCCATAAGGGCCATAGTAACTAGGTAATAAGTACTATTATCTAACTGTCCATGTAATCTGTACAGTCTCTGTTTAAAAAGCAATCGCAACACATGGGTAGTATGTTAACTTGTGATAAGCAAAAGTCTGTGTACACGCGTTATCGCTATGCCTGATATTAACATTGCTACAGCTCTGGTAATTTGTCATATTGCTAGGTTGTTCAAGTGAGTCATGCCTAAAGTAAATTTATTTCAACAAGGCGATTTTTTCAATATCGAGGTGAACCATGCGTTGATAGAGATATAATATTAATATTAAACTATGTAGACCGTCATAAAACCTCACAATATGAAATGCTTTGGAGCTCATGGAAATACAATAGAAATCTCGTTAAGTGCAAATGAATGTTTTAACTTCCAATTGTTGCTATAAAAGATCTAGATAGTATCCCATGAATCTAGCTATTACGTCATTTATGTCATACACAGTAGCAACTTCGCAATCAGACCAATACAGTGGCATACATAAAGTATTACCAAGGACTTTTCAAAACAAGAGAGAGCAATATGTACTGCATTTTAATGGTCTGGCAAGGCGTACTGAATCCTTTGCCACACCCAATGATGGATTTGCGTACGGATAGACGACATTCAACAAATATATAATGCATAAGTGTGTCGTTGCAACATAAACAAGATGTCCAAATATAAGAGAATGGATATGGTAATATTTTGGCAACCAAAATATTGAGAAATGTATGCAGGGGAAAGGAATGGGAGGGATTCCTTGGGCTTGCTTTTTTTGTCTATAAGCGTAACCAACGTTTGAATAATCCTGCTGACGGTACTTTTAATGCAAACGGCCATTGTAAGCAAAATTTTCGGTAATATGCAACGCATATCTCGCACAATCAGCATTAAGAAGTAATACCTAAGAGTGTAATAGAGGGTAATCATTTCACTAATGTCAGATTATAACGCTGTCAAGCCCACTTAAATGTGATGTACCGGCTAATAACATGGCTTAATGTAATATGGTCGTTTTTGGCATGTAATGTAATATGACGCCGGTGATGGATTAGCGAGGGTGGTGAGTTCTCATAGTTAGCGCATTGTCATCGGTCATCAGCCATAGCATTTGTTTGGATATATAAGTTGATGCATCTGATACGATTAATTTACATTCAGCAAACCCCGGGTTATTCTGGTCGATTACTAAATCGATTTGTCAATCCTATGGTATATGGGAGTCAATATATCTGGCTCATTACATATGTCATCGTACGGATATTAGAATATTTCTGTTTAGAATATTTCTGTTTGCAAAGGATGCCTTTTAGCAGACAGACGGTCTCAGTAGTCGATTATTAACTTCTGTCATGTATAAAATGTTACAAAAGTACAATTAACATTCCTGTCTGGAATATAACTCATTTTCTTTAGAGTTGTAACTTATGTCTGCAACGCTAACTGCTATTATACTATTAGAATAGGGAATCCAAGTCAGAAGGGGGTGATACAGACGGTCTCAATACTTGATTATAAAAGTCTTGAATAAAAGTATTAACATTCCTGTCCTGAATTTACCACAGTGCCTTAAGGGTTAGTTATGGCCGCAACATTTACTTCAATAATACAGATTTTAAGATAGATTCATCTATGTTATCAGTTATGGCCGGATACAAAATAAGAGGCTGAAAGAATATCATCGATAATTGGACCTCAGACAAAATACCAAATCTGTCGTTTCTGTATGGCAAGACCTAATCACGCACAAAGATAAGTGAAGTATTGTATTACATAAGAAAACTGCTGCGTATGTGGTGCAAGGGTGTCTGGTGTTACCGGCAAATAAAGACGTGGTAAAAACTATTAAACCATCGCAAATTCAAATTGATATTAATTCCTAAGAAAATAGGCAAGGGTATAGTTGGCTGTGTTCAAGTAGAACTAGCAAAAATACTGATCCCTCCAATTGATTAAACGACCTTCACAGAGAATGGTATTGTTAATCATTACTGTTAGTTCGCCAGTCAAGTGACGAGCTATATTTCAAACTAAAGGCGTCAGAATGAACGTAGCAAATGCTCAGCTTTCTTACTAAACAAGACTTCATCGCCTTATTTAGAGATTGGAAATTCAGCAGCGGAGATGAGCTCACCTGCTGGGTAGTAATTGATACCTTTGCATTGAGCGATATGAATGAAAAGCTTGTGAACTGATCAGGTCGACCCTTGTTTGTGATATCTGAGATTAACAAGGGTTATATCACGTAACCAAACCCTGTGTTTTCCCTGAAAGCATCATTGAAGTAAATGGTGATATTCAGTATAAGTATCAATCATAAAATGAAGAGATAACACAACGTACAGGATTATTAGAGCTTCATATATTCAATATTTGCGCTAAAATGGAATATTATTGAACAAAAGTAGAACTCAGTTGTCTAGGACTATCATAGTTTTTACAAGGCAAATAAATATCAAGATGAAATATAAAGGAAAATTTGTCAAGGCGAGCGTGCTAGAGCAACGAAGAGCATCTGCAGCTCGGATGGTGAATCTAAATAAAGCAGTTATCAGCACTTGTGAGCATGATCTTCGATCTGATGAATGTGGTGACGATGTGTCGAGTAGTCAACAAACTGACGATCACCATGGGATAGTTTCACTCACACGGCACAACGCAGCAGAAACAGAAGGACTCTTAGACAGAAATGTCCCTGACGTTGAGAGCAATGCTGATGATTCTTGTCGTGGCAATCAACCATTTGTCACCTACTGTACGAAATACGGCAAATTTGCTAACAAGACACAAACTGAAAAAAGACGAGCGTCCTCTCATAGTTCGATGGCCTGGCACAAGACACGTTGCAACGGCAACGAAAGTGATTCGTATTTGACGCAGCATACTGTTCAGCAAAGTCCCGGGAAAGACGCAGATATCATTCCCGAGCCAAGCAATTGTATTTCACTTGAATCTAGGGCAGCTGACGAACAAAACGAATATACACCTGTGAAACCAAATTGTGACGTTCAAGGAAGAAGAGTGGTTGAACTGCAATTTTTAGCAGAGAGGTTCAAACAAGGATGTTTCGTGTGAAAATCACCGCTAAATCTATGCGACATTGTGTCCGAAAAGCGCTACGGATTAGCATCGCTACTGTATATACGTTGTCCTGTTGTAAGCTGTAAGTAATTTTTTTTTTAAATTTCGGCTAATTGTACATATACCACTGCACCAAAACTAATCGGTCGAATTTTTTTATGGAGGTTCGAATATTGTAATAACCGCACTCAGGGAATACAACAGAAAATCCATTGTGGCTTCCCATAGACTACGTGGACCTATCATTATTTTACTTACGGCTCATAGTCATATACCACTGCACCATATTACCAAGTTTAGTTCAAAACTCATCGGTCAAATTACTTTTATGGAGGTTTGACGTCATTCTGGAGAAAAATTAACAATAAATTCATAAATGGCTTGCCGTAGGGTGCGGCGAGACATAATGTTTTTCTTGAGTTTTTGTAAATCAGATACTGTGCTGTCTGTATCTTAAATATAATGCAATACGCTGTATGAACTTTTCTGTAGAACCAAAATATTATCAAAAACGCATTATTTCCATTGGCTTAACATGTGGATCTTAAATTCGCCATACTCAGAAATTTACACCGGAGACCTATACTTTTTATTTTACATTTCGTTAGCTTTATATACGAGCTTACTCTCTGCAAAAAAATCGTGAAAATCTATGTACGAATTTAGAACTGTCGCAATTGTCTATAAATGATGCAATTAATTCGGCCTGGTTGACAATCCTGCAGCACTGTCGGTGCGACATATTTTCTCACTGAGCAATTTTACAGCCGTGACGCCCGGGTGAGGTTCTCTCAGTAATTGCTGAGGTACATTTAGGATGTCAATATTACTTTCGTATGGACTTTAAAACGCTAAATATCAAGCACGAACGCGACCTTTAGTGGACCCAATATGCTACTATGTCCACATAAAGTCAATGCACTTTTTCTTTCAAAATGTTTCGAACTATTTTGGTTTGACCATTTTAATATGATAGTCTAGTCTTAATAACGTACAAAAATAATCTTTTAGGAATGATTTCTTTGAATTTTAAATAATATTGCGAAATCCAATTTTAACCACTAACCATTTGTTGTCATTACCTGATAATCTCATTATCTCCCTTACAACCATATATACTTTGGCCCAAATGGTCAAAATAATCTTTAAACTTGAGCGTAGAATATATTTTTCTCATTATTCGTCCATCTACAACTTTGAATAAGTTCGCACAACGCTGCCAATGGCTCATGGTGATCTCATCTACAACAAATATTATAATTCTAATTCTTGATGACGGAAAATGAATAAAACATTTCTGTATTCCGCAAATATACGCAAATATGTATGGACACGAAAGGTAGGATTTATATGCATAAATTAGTATCTTGACCATTCGTGGACGACCTTTAGAAGACCAAAAGTATATTCCGGGATTATAAAGTGAATTTTTATTTATTTTCATTAAACGTTTTCATTATATCATTTAAGAAATGCCGAATTACTAATTAGATAATAATAATAGAAAAAAAATGGAATTTAAAAAATTTGTCCATGGAAGGTTGGAGTCTACGAATGGTTGCAATCGTTAGTATATATATAAATATATGTATATATGTATATATATATATATATATATATATATATATATATATATATATATATATATATATATATCATCATCATCATCATATATCCAAATTAGTATTTAGGGTGCTGCCCTTGTCCCATTCAATGGGGTTGGCAACACCAGACAACGTCGCACGCCAGCTTTCCATGCGCTTCTGTCTTGCGGATCAAAGCCAGACAGGCCACATTCACTAACATCTTTCTTTACACATTCCTGCCACGTCTTCCTAGGCCTTCCTCGCCCTCTTACGCCGGGGATTGCTAAGTCAGAGACAGATTTGATACAGGACGTGGCACGCTGTACATGTCCAGACCATCTGAGGCGCCGGCTGCGCAGGACTGCTGTGATGTCATCAATGCCAAGTTTCTGGAGAAGTGTACCCGAAAGAGTTTCTTCTTGGTCATTGGTGCCACAAATCCAACGAATCATGGAGCGGTCGTTACGGCGGAGCCGCTGAAGGTCGGACGCATTTGGCGCCCATGTCTCGCTACCGTGGAGCATAGCTGATCTGACACAGGCTGAGTATACCTTGCCGCGCACCTTAGGCGAGATGTGCCTGGTGGTGAGGATGGGCAGGAGTTTCCTGAACTTTCCCCAGGCCACACAACACCTGGCGGCAATGGCACTCTCACAGCCCCCACCGGCACACAACATGTCACCCAGGTAGCAGAAAGAGGCCTCCACATCGAGCATGGTGCCGTTGATGTCCACCTGGATCACTGGTCTGCCATCGATGGGGCGAGCCTTACCCTGACATCTCGGACAGACATAGACTGGGTCAGCTGCCAGTGGCCCTGTGGTGCCGCTACACTTCTTGTGAACCCAGAGCCTGCACCGTGAGCACATGATGGAGTTCACGCCAACACCACATCGACAAACAGCACAGGGGAACTTGCCGGAGTTCTTGAGAACGTCAAGACCAACACCAGAGATCAGGAACTTGGTCTTCTTCATATTGACACGAAGACCCTTGCCCTCCATGCCTGTCTTCCAGGCCTTTAGCTTGGAGACACACTCCACCAGTGAGTCCGCAATGACAACCAGATCATCAGCATAGAGGAGCTCCCATGGCACACCAGTGCGAAACTCGCGTGAAAGCGTCTCAAGCACTAGAATGAAGAGAAGTGGGCTGAGGACCGAACCCTGATGCACGCCAACTCTCACACCAAACTCCTCGCTGTACTGGCCATTGACCCGTACACGACTCCGGGCATTGGAGTACATGCCCTGAATGACACGCACAGCCCACTCCTCGACACCAAGACTCCTCATTGCCCACCAGAGGACCTTCCTAGGCACACGATCGAAAGCCTTCTCCAGATCAACAAAGGCGAAGTAGAGTAGTTTTATTGGCGGCGATATACTTCTCTTGCAGCTGTCGGACAATGAAGATGGCATCAGTGGTGCCTCTGCCAGGCACAAAGCCGAACTGCATCTCATTGATGTTCACCATATTGCGAATGTAGGGGTCCAGAACTCGTTCTAGCAGCTTCAAGACTTGGTCTGTGAGCTTCAGACCGCGGTAGTTGCTACGGTCAAGGGCCTCACCCTTGCCCTTGTAGAGGTTCAGGATGATGCTCTCCTCCCAGTCCGCTGGAGTCTCACCAGTACTGAACACTGCCTCCGCCAGTTGCCTAGTCAGCTCAACTCCCTCCTCACCGGCAGCTTTCAGCATCTCAGCTATGATGCCTGACGGGCCAGCCGCCTTACCGCATTTCATCTTGCCGAGTGCTTTGCGGATCAGTGCCGCGGACACGCTGGGGGGCGGGCCAGCAATAGGAGCGACCTCGGGGAGCTCGTCATCCGGCCACTCAAATTCGATGTTGAGCAACCTAGTATAGTGCTCAACCCATGCCTTCATCTTGTCATTATCACTGAGTGCAAGCTCACCAGCGTTATTGCGCACACAATTTTCACCAATGATGTCCCCTGATTTGTGCGTTCCATCTGTTTGGCGATACGGAAGACACCATCCCCGTTTGGGGATATGTTAGCAAATTCCTCTTTCTCCGCCTCAGACTTCGCCAGCCAGACGACTCGTTTAGCCATGCGCTTGGCGTCATTGTAGGCAGTTTTTGCCTCCTTGGCCTCAGCTGTCTTTCCTTCCTTCCTCAGGGTGTTGTACACCTTGAAACAGGCCCGCTTCTCCTGCACAGCGTCTTCCACCTGGTCATCCCCACACCAGGTCACAGGTCTCCACTTGTGGTTTTTGGACAAGCCACAAACTTTGGTGGCAGCATCCAGCAAAGGTCCCTTCAGCCTCAACCACACAGACTCTACTAGACTAGCAGGGGCACCAGCTACACCAGCAGCGGCAGCAGCAGCCATCACATTCTCCTTGAAGGCCTCCTGGAACTGGCTGGCAGTGGCCGGGTCCCTAAGCTTCCATGCCCGTATGCGAGGCGTGAACTTGCGTTTCTTCACATGGGGAATGCGAACAGCAAAGTCACACACTACCAAATGATGCTGTTGGACGCACTCCTCATTGGGGATGACTTTCACATCGCTGACGGCGCCACTGAAACTCCTGCGATAGAGTATGTAATCTAGCTGGGTCAAATGGTTGCCGGAGCTGTATGTGACAAGGTGAGAGTCCCTCTTCTTAAACCAGGTGTTGCCGATGCGAAGACCATTGGCTATGGCGAATTCTAAGTTCCTCTCCCCTCCTGCATTACGGGTGCCAAATCCATGCCCGCCATGAGCATCACTGTACACTCCGGCGGCAGCGCCGACGTGACCGTTCCAATCGCCGACCTGGATGAGTATCTCAGAGGCTGGAACCTTGGCGACAACGCTTTGCAGCTGGTCATAGAAGTGCTCTTTGACAGATTCAGGAAGTCCTGCTTGGGGTGCATACACGGAAAGAAAGGTGAAAACCGCCTTGCCAATGATCAGCTTCAGCAAAAGGATCCTGTCGGAGATGCGCTGGACTTCAATGACTTTGTCCACCCAGCACTCGGCCAACAACATGCCAGCTCCACCTTGGCCTGACTCGTGTGAGCAGTAGAAGAACTTGTATTTGGAGTCCTTGCCTTTGAGTGTGCGAACCTGGCTGGCAGCAAGACTGCCCTTCCACCTGTGCTCTTGTACACCGCAGAAGTCGACTCTTCTCCTCGTCAACGTCTCGATCACTTCTGTGCTTCTTCCTCTCAGAGTTCCCACATTCCAAGAGGCAACTCTGAGCTTGGTCGGGTGCTAGCTTGATTTGCCGCGATGGCCGGACCCTGCTTCCCGCGCCCGCGAGGAAGCCAAGCCCGAGACGTTACCGGCATTCTGTCTACGACGTCTACCAGCACCGCCTATCTCTCTCTCTCTCTATATATATATATATATATGTATACATATATATACATTTTTCTCTATATTTCGCATTGTATAGTAGAAATCGTAAACAATAGGGATGTCATTTCGTGGCGGAGGGTGGGCGTTGTTTTCGATGTAGAATGGTAGTATTTCTTGGGTGGGGCTACTTTCAAAATCCATTATTAGACTTGGTGGGATTCTCTCGGAAAAATATGGGTAGACTCTTGGGGGGCTTTGGATGGCTGGTGGAGACCATTTGGATTGCTACTCTCGGAGTCCTCGATAGAGCTTGCTGCTGTATTCCATATTCTATAGAGTCTGCTAGTACCAATGCCATAGCTTTCTCGAATCGGCTCTGCCGGAACGTTCCCTTGCAAATCGCGGATTTCTTGTATTTGTTTCTCGGATAGACGTTGTTTTCGCATGGTGTATATCGTACCAACACTACAGAACATTACATGGTATACATCAAGGTATTCGCACTGGATATACCGGTGTCCGCTTGTGTACGCAACCACACTCCTACCATACCATACCATACCACCCTCCTACCATACTATTCCACACTCCAACCATACCACACTCCTACCAGACTTTACCACATTCCAACCATACCACACTCCTACCATACTATACCGCACTCCAACCATACCCCACTCCTACCATACTATACCGCACTCCTACCATACTATACCACACTCCTACCATACCATACCACACTCCAACATACCACACTCCTACCATACTATACCACACTCCAACCATACCACACTCCTACCATACTATACCTCACTCCAACCATACCACACTCCTACCATACTATACCACACTCCTACCACAAGCGATCCATTTGTCTACCTAAGCGAACTGTTCGTCTGCCCTGGGCGCACCACCATATAGAGCTAGTGATATGTAAAGTTAGAAATGGGTCGAATTCGTAAAGACACATGCCGTAAGATAGGAGAGAACAAAGCTCTTACCGACAGATCGGATATGGAACAGATTTCCGTACAGATTGGTAGACTATGTTGCGATCTATCCCAGGTATAAAACCCCCATAAAGGCAGAGGGAAAATAGTAGTATATGGCTCCCAAAATCGGCGATATTTGTGGTACTGCCAGATGTACCAAGATTCAACTGAGATATGTTTGTGGACACAGTCGAAGAATACAAAAAGAACCCTAATTTGTTCCCAGAAATTCCACAAGTGGGTACCACAACGTCCACCGGCATATGCAGAAAAAATACATAGATGGGCATATGCTCCACTCTACATTGTACAGTGCCATGTGCACCAAACGGATTTTGTATTGCTGCAGGAGCAAGATCGTACCGGGTAGACAAATAGATCGCTTGGTGGTGCAGACCACGCTTGCATGGGACAGACCAGTGGCTTGCTTGGGACAGACCAGTGGATTGCTTGGTGCAGACCAGTGGATTGCTTGGTGCAGAAGAGTGGATTGCTTGGTGCAGACCAATGTATCACTTGCTTGGGCAAACCAATGGATTGCTTGGGTGGACCACTAGTGTGCACCATACTACACCCCAACGATGGCAACTAGCCTAGACTTGTTCTTTGTAGGAGTAGTACGGAGTGCGACCAACTTGCATGCGATTTGGCACTGTATTTTTTCCAGGGGTTCCGAGAGCCGTTCCACCTATTTTTCCAAAAAGTGTTCATAGGCCCATAGCTCGTGTCCGTGCCATCTCCAAGAAGAGAATTGAGCACTTGGTCCCAAGGAATGTTTACCTTTCAAAGCGTGTACACTTGTATACATCTTCTTCCATTGCTGCAGTGTGGACCAGATCGTGTGCTTTGGGCGCCTTGGTTTCTACAAGATATAGCGATGCATAGTCCTCTAGAACCATATAGTTCTCCGCAATTGCATCCAGACTGCTTGCCGACTCTGCCGATGCTTGCAAAGTTTCGAGTATGCCATCTCGAGGGGCGTGCTCACAGGATGGTGATGCCAAATTTGGTGTAGCAACAGAGGGGAGTATATATTATCGTTTGGTCTTGTTTGTTCTAGGTCATATCCACCCGAAATATGGGACACTTGCGAAAGCCAAAGTCTGCTGCTTCCCAGAGGATTGTTCGCTCCCACCGGGAATGATCAGCAGCATGGAGCTTGCTTTAGATGTCTGATATTCGGCGGGTTTTGGTGTGTCTCAACTCTGTGGATTGATATTGCCAACTACCAGGCGCATCCCATGAAAGCCCAGGACTGGTATGGTAGTGAGCTGATCCAAGCCATACTGTGTAAGAAAGGTTTATGCGGAATATCCCAAATACATCAGCCAAGAGAAGTACATCTGTGCACAGGTACAGGTCATGAAAGTCGCCCAACACGTTCCAGACCTTCTGTGCATGTTCATAGTCTGCAGCAGATATGCCTTACTCAGAGAGCTTGCTGTAGAACTCCTGGATTGGTGGCAGCGAGGCATAAAATTGAACCCAGCCACCCATAAACTCTTAAGAATACACTCCCTTGCGCAGTAGCAGCTGGCGTTTCGTTTCATCAGGCTCATACTTAGCCATCACTGCAAAGTCTGGGTTGTTTGCAGACACCAGCTTATCAAGTGAGGTCAGGAGGTGGTTGCGGACGAAGTCCCAGCACAGTTTTTTTATAACACACATGACAATGGGCTGCTACCTTGTGTACTCTTTTATCAGCTCGCGTCATGCACATGGGGACAGTTTTTGACAGAACTGCTTTGATCTTGAGCTCCTTCTGTTGCAGGGCTTGCAAGAATTTCTCCACAGTGTTTCCTCCTCTATACACCACAGGGAGTTTGGTCTGACCATCACACCAGACAACTACATAGTTGTAACCACATGGCTCATGTTCCTATGTTTTCTGCGTTTTGCCCTTGGTAGCATCAAGTGCAGGGCCTGGAAGTTTCACCGTGAGCACCTCAAAGTTGGCGTAGATAATAAAAGGGGCAGCCAGCTGCTTCTGCCAGTTCTGGAAAGACTATATGTTCTTCCCTTTCTCAGGCATATCCACTCGCACAGCAGTTTGGCCTATCCCCATACACTCAGATAGTATTTTTTAGTGATATAACCATGTAGGCATCGTTCACCTGAAGAACTTTTGCTCTTTGTGTTTACTCGGTTCAGATCTTTGATCTGTGTGTAATAAAACTTACCATCCTCCTCAATCAGCATGAAATTTATACGTGGACCAGGATGTTTACTGATGTGGTGTATGATGGTGGCCCTCCCATCCCAGCCAAAGAAGTTCAAGGCTAAGTTAGCATGCTTTTCTACCTTCTCAATATGCGACACTGGTGTTTGATATTCTTCACATTTACCTTGCAGCAGAGTTAACAGCCCCTGAATGCTATATTTGGATCATTGCTGTGGGTGTCTAGCAACCGGGTGCAGAGCCGATTCAATAGACTATAGAATGCAGTAGTTGTCTTTGTGTTTGACGTTTAAGATCGCCTTGTGACTGCCTCAAATTCCCAACCGGAACCTTTATTTGTCCACTTCTCCAACCCCTCTTGGATATTAACATTATTTTAGTCCAGCGCATCATTAATATCTTCTGAGGAGAGAACCACCTGCTGCTTATTACACAATAAACGCTTAGGATATTCACACGACCATGCCTGATGGAGACTCCATGTCTTGCTATCAGCTGACTCACTGCTCCCATAAACTCCCGTCTGGGGTCGACCCGGAGTAGTTTAGGCATATTCAGTTTTCACTAGTATATCATTTTGAGTGCACCTGCGACTTCTTTAGCCTCTTTGGTAGTCAATGGCTCTGCCACTTTGAAACGTGAGACCAAGTCCACCACTGTGAGGGCATACTTAAAAGTCTGGCGTTTCTCAACATCATGAGGAAGATATAAGAGATCGGCTTGGTGAACCTCATTAGGGCCGGACACAAATTTTTGTCTGGTAATGTGATATGGCATTGGCAGGTAGATTTGCCATATAGCTTGCTTTGTTAGCCACCCCCTGGCAACTTTCTCAGAAACCCTCGCTTCTGTTGCAAGCTTCTTGATAGCTCTAATGGCTTTCCAGTAGCCCCTAGGACTATAGTAGATCTTTGGCATGGGATCCATTGTTATATACTAATGAGTTTCTAAATGTCAAGTAAAAAAGAGTTAGGCCTTATGCAAACTATTTAGCAAGCCTGTACACGACCAGTCCGTTCGTAGCCATACCCAGGATAATGAACATCACCTCACCTTCCTTTTGATCATCTGAGGGAACATAAAAGTCTGAAAGCTGAGGCTCAGATTCTAGTGGGTCAACGGATTTACCTGTAATCAGGAAGTACTCACGCATAGCATCGTCAACATCCCTGAAAGTATGATTGGCATGTCCCTGGTGGCGGAGTTGCTCATTGATGAAGTCTAACCACTCGTTCATTTTGTAGCCCATGCTGCCTGAGCAGATTGTAGCTGTTCTGCTGCCATATCATGACGTTTATGTTCAACGTCCACTTGGCTGCTTTGTAACTTAGAGAATAAGAAGTTGCTCTCAGAGAATGCAAAAGCGTTGAGAAGGGCACCTTGTCAACAAGTTGCGCAATCGAGGCCATTACTTATATGTCAACTGGTAACATCACTTGTTTAATTGGCATATCCTTTGTGGCCATGGCTAGTGATTCATCGGGAAAAGCCATAGCCAGAGCGCATAGCAAGAATTCAAGGTGTGGCAGAGCCCCACCCAGAGCCATCTTAGCAAGCTTGGCATAATCTATTGATATACCAGAAACAGCAGCACCATGGTATAGTGCGTTGACGAGCATTTTTCCATCAGTAATTGGCGTTGTCATTTTATTCCATATAAAAAGGATCCTTTAAATCAACTTCCGGAGACTTTTGAACCACAACCTGTTTAGGACGTGAGACCACTAGTTTGTGCCTGTACCAATATCATGCTAGTCCACATACGCCACTGATAATCAAAGGCCAAGCTGTGGTGGCTTAACCCACCTTTCCGGAGGCTGACTCATTGACGTTGGCTTGACAGCTTCGTCTCTAGCGTCTGTAAGCGTGGCCTTAGCCTGACGGAGTTCTCTCTGAAGCTTATTCTGATTGGCTTTTTCGAGCTGCAGCATTCTTTTGTCCAGCCACAACCTATTTAGCTTTTTTTGTAGGTCGCTCACTGGTCACTGACGTTATCTCTACTGGTGTTATCTCCCCTTGATTCGTGTTTGTTCCTTCCATGTTTACTTACTAAATTTGTTTGTCCAATTTTCAGCTCTTAGTAAGCCCTTGTTGGGATCACATTATTCCCACGTAGGGACTCTTCAAATGAATCACGGTCCTTGGTGTGAGAGAGCAGCACCCAGCGGGTCTGCTCACGTAGGTCTTTCACTTTGCTGTGCATGGCGGCTGCTAAAGGCCAGTTCGGACAACATGTCTTTCTTCTTGGTTAGGGCCTTTGTTGCCGAACAGTCGTCAATAATGTACAGGGTAGTCTCGCACTTAAAACAATGGTAGAAAGCCCCCAAGTGGTCATGGAGCCTCTGCCCTGAATCAATCACGTACACCTCTGAATTATTCCATACCCATAACCGCGACTGAAAGGCCTCGTTGAAACATATGGTAGGGCAGAGGATTACAATATGCTTAAAGGCACCGAAGAAGGGCCCTTCAAGTAGTTTGAGGATGAATACGGTTTTTCCGCATCCTGTATGCCCACAAACGATAGACGAACAGGGACCATCTGGAAATGTAAATACCTTGAGAAAGAAATTGAAAAATATTGTTGCACGTACAAGGAATATAGGCGTGCAGTGAACTCAGTTAATGCAGTAGATACTGCTTTAGTTATTGTTGGTATGGCGCAAGTGGTGTAGGTATAATATCTACAGTAATTGTCAATCCTATTGCCATAGCGTTGGGTGTTATTGGAGCCACTTGTGGGATACTTGGTGTTGCTGGAAAATTCGTCAGTCGGCACCTTACCATCAAGGTGTAAAACACGATCAGATTCACATTCTAGCGCAGAGCAAATTGAATACCATTGCTTACGATCATGAGTTTAAATTCGTTTTAGCTAAGGTCACAAAATATATCCAAAAGAAGGGTGAAATTAAGGCTAGATCTGTAAAAGCAAGTCAGACTGTTTCAATCGATGAAAAAAACACACTGATCCAACTTTGAAAAGACAAAGCATTCAAAGGAATCAGACCAAAATTGGGTGCTTTTTTACTATTGAGCAGACTGTGAATGATATTGACCCACCTCAATACATAGAATAATTTTAATTGCACGGACATTTGTACACTGTATATACCGATCTATTGAATAAACGAGAGTATAAGGCATAGAAATGAACACCGAAGAGTGTATTACTAAACTTGAAGGTTGTGTAAAAGAGTTGAAGTTAGATACAGATAATATTAACGACGATATAATAGATCTGAAACTGAGTGATGTTGTGGTTGATATGGAAAATAATTACGATGACCTTGTGGAACTGAAGGACATGGTGAGAGATCTGGAGGTTTATAACGATCATCTTATGGAGCGAGTGGAACACCTGGAGGAGTTTGTTTGCAAGTGTCAAACGAGCTTGTGATTCAAAGAGGTGGATAGCTGCGAACAGTGTAGACACCTTGGCCTATGGGCACACTAGTTTACCTACAAACTAGCAGGGTACTCGGCGCCGTTTGTGGGGTCGGGTGCGAGGTGCCTTTCTCTTAACTTAGGGTGAGCAAAAAATCTTATATAAGCTGTCAAAGGGGAATAGTATAGATGAGTAGCGGTGCGCCAGAACCGCTACTCTCTATACTACTCGGGTTGTTGGTTTCTTTCGCCTTTATTACTTTGCTCTGGGGAAGCTCTCAAGCGTGGACTTCGAAAGCACTCTTAGCTATTCAGTAATAAAGCGGTGATCTGAAAGTATCGTTTCTCTTTCGCTTTCCAATAAAGCGAAACTGTGAATTGAAGATCACGACAGAACAAACAGGAACGAACACAAATAAGCAGAATTGAGGTGAGTTTTTACGCATAACGTGGCGTTCGATGAATGTCATGTGATTCTGTCAAATGAATAGATACATACGCCACAACAACAAAGCCTGAACGAACAACTACACTGCGATAAAATGCAAGCTACCTGTGACTCTTTCACATGGACATTGTTCACCACGTAATTCTGACCTCCATTGCTTAGGATACTGAGGATTACCGTAATGTCATATAAGGTCCATTAATGCTAATCATAATTTTCTACTCAGTTTTCGGAGTTTCTTATCTAGTGTATATTTTGTTAAACGTACATTTGGGTTGTTGATAATGGTAAGTAGAAAAGTGGTAGTATACTTGAGGCGTGATTTGCGTCGTGCAGGGACTGGGGCTGCTTTGCACGCCACGGGACTGGAGGTGCCATCCCAGCCTTTAATCTAGCAAATATCTCATTGCATACGCGGTCAAATTCATTATGCTTTTAAGTGCTTGGAGTGCAACCTTAGAGCGTGGGTAGGATGGTTTAAATCCCAAGTCGGGGTAGTCCTAACCTTTTTTGCACCTTTCTCTTATCTTAGGTTGAGCAAAAATCTTCTATAAGCTGCAATTTAGGGAATAGTATAGATGAGGGGCGGTGGGCCAGAACCGCCACTCTTTATACTACTACTTTGGACCGATTCTTAAGGTATTCAACTTTATTCTACTTCACCCTGGTTAGCCCTATCGATAACAACACCTAAAATGAGCATTGTGAGAGGTTCATTAGTGGTGTTGATTATACGATTCCGCACTTGGATATGAAACACAGACCAAACTCATATCGAATCATTTTGTACAAGTTAATTTTGCATCAAACCTAGCGATATTATCTATTTTCAATTTTGTCACCTTACTTCCCATCTAGCTATGGCATCAGTAGAGGCGGACGATTGGAGAGTGGTCTTTCCCTTCTTCAGAGACAGCAATACATCTTAGATGGTCAGTACAGGAATGACGTCACCTTTCTGGTGGGTATGGGTGACCAAAAGAAGGTCATAAAAGCTCACAAGTTCCCCTTGATTGCTGGCTCTGCGGTGCTGGAATCCTTGATCGACAGATGGACAGCTGAAAGCAGTGAGGCTATTGTTATCACGGACACAGAGCCAAGCACCTTCATGTCCATGCAGAGGTGTGATTTCTCATGCAGGCTTACTTACTGATTTGTAGCCAACATCGTGATTGATCTTATGTGTTAAATTATCAGCTCATATTCACCAAGTAAATAGTCACAGTAAATTCCGCAAAAATTATTAATATTTGAAAATGCTACTTGTTATTTATTTGTTTCTGGAAGCTTTGCCTGATGTCCTGTAACAAATATGCACTTTCCCCTTTAGGTTTCTCTACAGTGAAGCCACCGAAATCACCGGGGATAATGTGATGCCTTTACTGCATCTGTGCAAGATATATTTGATTTCCCATCTCACTAAATTGTGCGTCGAGTTTCTTCAGAAACAAATCAGCATCGACAATGTGTATGCGATATTAGACGGCGCCGTTCAGTATAATGATGCCGAGTTGTCACGGACATGCGCTGAATTTGCTTGTAGGAATGCACTGACGGTCGTCAAATCCAAGGGCTTTATGAACATGTGTAATCAATCTTTGGTGGAAATTTTGAAGTGCAATAAAAGTTCTGAGATTTCCGAAGTGGAGATCTACAGAGCTTGTATGGAATGGGCGGATGGTCAGTGTCGGAGACAAGGTCAAGTAGTGGAGGACAAAGCCAGAAGAGAAGCGCTCGGGGAGGCAATCCATCTGATTCGTTTCCCAAAAAATGAGCATTAGGGAATTCGCTGTAATAACCAGCAACAGTCAGCTGCTGACGGGGTCTGAGAAAGCCGGGGTGTACGAGCACCTCGCCCTGCATGGCCATCTATCCCAGTGCAATTGTGCGCTTAAGTTCTGTCTGGAACCGCGAGAAAGCGTGCCTGCGGTAAATATCAGTCGATTTAGTCCGTCGGGCGTTCTGCATGGTTGGCGTTCATCAGGAGAGATCCAAGCAATCGATTTTGTCTGTAACAGCCGAGCTATCCTAAAAGGAGTAGGCTTATACACAGAAAACGTTGGCAACACGCATACTGTCACAGTGCAACTAATTCACCAACCTAACCAGCTTAAAGGAAGCATCCAGAGTCACTTATCGCCGACAATGAAAAAGACTTCCCCAGTCCTGGTAAATTTCCCGAAGGAAATACCTATTACAGCTGGTATGAAATATACCATAACAGCAACATTCAAAGGGTCACATTGTTCTTACTATGGCGAGCAAGGAAATGCTACTGTTAACAGTGGTTCTTTCACTGTCACATTCTTTGATAGCACACCGGACCAACTTGGCAATACCACAAAAAGAGGACAAATACCTGAGCTCTATTTTGTCTTGTAAGAACTGTATTTTGTCTTGTAAGAATTGCTGCACAATTGGTCATGTATTCCTTCACGCGCATACGTACATGGCCAGGCTTCAGTAAATTAAAAGAATATGATAACTTTTCTCTTATCTGTACAATGTCACTGATGAATAAACCACTCACTGTAAGATGAAAGTAGCACACTGAGTGTTTTTTATACGCTATCCACAAGTTGCAAAGAGAAGATATATGTGCGATATTACTTATAAACGTCAATATACCATATTCGCGTTATCATTTTTATATACATATACATACTTGCCCGTCAATGCATGTTTGTGAACAAATGATCTTTAAAGTTATCTTTATTAAAATATGGCGCTCTCTAAACAGTGCCAGGACAGGTACATTGAAGAGCCAAAGAAGCTGACAAATCATCATATCGGTTATGCTGTGAAAAAGTTTGTGTAAAAGTGTAACACAATATTGTATAGAAAATTTGTAGAACGCAGAAACATTCTCCGTGTGGCTCTGCGGTGATTGCTTCCTTTATTATGATACACAGCCATCGTTAGGTTGCGCTATCGTGACATTAACAAAAGCACATGGGAATGCCGGGGTGACATCGCTGCGATTGATAAGAGCGGGAAAATGTCGTTTCATAGAGCATTTCCGCTGCCAAAGCACGTCGCACAATAGGCTTAAAATAGCAAATTGCCTGGTCAGGGCTACCCTATTGAAAACAGTTCGCCTATCACAGCGTCCGCGCCGTTTAGAATGCTCTATTATCCATTTGGTGATATTAGCTCGTTAGTAACCGTCTAAAGCGAAGGAACTTCCTAGAGTATAATATTAACATTTGTTGACTTGTCAGGGACATGTGAAGGTCTCGAGCAAAGGTATGCTAATTTGTGTAATGATTATGATAGTACATGAAATACACCCCAGTCATCAGGCGACGATACCAAAACAAAAGCACGCGGGACTGTTAATGCAACGTAGATTGGTAGGGGGTCTGTTAAAGATATGAAGTCGTCTCACTGGTCGAGGCGACCGCGGCCCTGAATTAATCAGAGAATTTCACGTTGTTTTAAGGAAAGCAACACGCGGTGGATCACAGGTCGTGTCTCTTAGCGAAGCTATAGACTCTTTGCTTATATACTTTCCTTAATATATGGAGACTGTTTGCACAATGCGCAATGTTTGACAACGTCTTCCATCTCAATGGTTATGTCTTGATGTCAATCATTACCGCATCGGGCCTTGGCGAGTGCTGGCAGCTTTTGGTCAAATAACATTATGCTCTCACGAGTCACTCAATCATTGAACTTAATGATATTGATGTGTAATATGTTGTGGAGGATGTTATGACACGATATTGATATTTTGTGACCAGGTGAAAATGTCTTAGCTGGGATTCGAATCCAGGACCCTCTGCTGACCGTGCAGATGCTTTACCACTGAGCTACTGAGACCTGTGTTCGATCCCAGCAGACACTTTAATCTGTGTCGTTAAGGGTCTTACTATATTCGCATCCAAAATCATTCGGGGCGAGGTAAATCGTCTGAACGACAAAAACTAGTTGGAGCATCAAGATGACCAAAATTGGTGTTCCAATGGTGCGTACTTTACCTTTGAATCGAACGTTTGAAACAGTAATTGCGTTTTGTGAGATAAATTGGGGACATCGGAGCTCAAATCCAGTTTGTTTGCGCAGGTAATGACCCCGACTCATACATCATATTTAATGACAACGCATCTGGGGCATAACGATCCATTGTTCGTGTAACCATAGCAGTATGTCAACATATTGATCCGTGCACCAGCCCCAAAAAACGGAGGGGCTGATTATTCCTTCTGTAGTTTCTGTTGCTATTTAAGCAATTGTTAGCTTTCATTCCTCCATCATCATTTATGATACGATCCATTTTCCTGATACAGCTTGCAGGTCATCGTCAAAGTGCTTAAATAGCATATGATGCATTCATCGAACCCGTAATGATATTTCTCGTCGTCTAGTTTTGGTCAAGTTGACCGTTAGTCTCGTTCATTTCATCACTTTAACAACCAACCTGATGATCAACGGGACAACAATGGGTTTTTTTTAATTTTGACTTTCGGCAAGTTGATGTTGATGCAACCGTCACATAAACGACAGATCAAAACCCGTATATATTATGGTGGACATCATCTATAATGATCATTACAGTAAGTAACTGAATGATTGCCGCCAAATAGAAGAATAAACTTGTAGCTGAACTCGAATAATCTTCATCCATAATTAAGGGATGCAAAGGGGAAGCAAACTGACGTGGAGAGTAATAAGCAGTAACCACATACCAGGGGCTTCAGATACGCGTTTCAGTAATAAATCAAGCAATGTGCGACATCTGTAGACTTTCGTCTGTTCCAGGCAAACATAACCAAGGGGATACGTTTGATACATTGGTCGCCTAGAACGATGTTATCAGCTCGACTTCAAGCCTGAATCTGATATGTTTGTTAAGTTGAAAACTGAAGAGGAACAAAAAGTTAACATAAAATAGGTTTTATTTCTCTTTTCACCATTCTGAGTAGTCTCTAACTGCAATTTCGAATGAAACAATGTATCAAATAAGGCTTCCACACGTTTCACACCTGGTTAAGTTCATCAGAGTTTGATTCATTGCCCTCTCAATACAGTTTCCGCCGCACTTGGTATGCGTTAGCTTTTATTCAGGTGCTTTAAAGCAATGTTTCGTTTAAGGCCCAAGCGCACAAATGAACTCGGCTGTTGCGTCACATTGTAATGATAATTTTAGTGGTTCTCATCAACTTGGTGTGTCACAGCACGTTCTTATGGTCGACATAAAAGCTCTTACATAGCTTCCTGGAGATAAGTTTCAACATTATCTTATTATGCGTAGCCACTTTGTGATGAGGTTCATGCCAATTATGAAATATGAGCTCACATCATGTACGCCATCGTGATGAGACCATTTTATTCCGACGGATTTAAGCCACCGATAGCGTGGCTTTCATTGTTCGTGAAGAAGTATACATATTATTGGATCGTTTGGTGGCTAGAGTGTAAAGATGGAAGTAACTCAAGGCAAAACAAATGTCAATATGAGAAATTAAGAGCACATTCAACTTAAATAATACCATTCGGGGCTTCTCACAAAACTACATGTCATTCTATGGGTTATAACTATCACGACGTTGATAGAAGTATTAGCAACTTCCAATTGTTATAATACTATACTAGCTCATACGCTTTTAAAAAGCACCCCCCTTGATTATCAGTACGACAGCCCAGGTTGCATCCGACCACTGTGGTGAGGGGTGTAGCCCTGATAGTAGCAATCCTTATAGCCTTGACTCGCAAGCGGGTCCACCCTCCAAGTAGACCCCTCGTGTCACGCGGCGATTGTTTTAACCTGGCCTATCGTGTGGACTGGTCAAGGGTCACGGGAAAGCAAGCCAGCTGACCGGGGACCCTTCATAAGGGCCACCCATGGGTCAGTCAGGGAGATTCTTCAAGTCGGAGACAAGATTTAGACCGAGATTCGAGGGAAGCTGCATTGTTGAAACTTAAATAAACCCAATAAACAACTTTACTCCTGGACTCGTGTTATTTCTCTGGCTAGTCCCCACTCAAGCAACTACAAACAGCAACGTTTCCTATAACGAAGGAGCGCGCATAAGCTAGAAATTAAAGCTTAACATTCGTTAGTGGCGTCATTGTGTATCCATCAACCCCCCTGTGGGTCCGGGGGCAGAATAGGCCCACTGTATCCTCCTGCATGTCGTAAGAGACGACTAATAGGGGGCAACCTGTTGGCCGTGGGTTGCGACTCGTGTCGGTGGACAATGGGATCGAGGTGGTTGAACAGAGCGGTCCTTTTGAGGGCTTTATCTGCAACACATTACTCTGGCCCGGAATTCACCTAGACGAGAGGTTGGAATGGCCTGGTCCCGTCAATCGGCTGGTGGTGTATTGCCCTAGGATAATCGTTTCCATTTTTATCTTTTCCATCTCCATTTTCATTTATCCTAGAAGGCGGCTGCTAATCAGGTCACTCTTATCTATAAACCTATCTTGGCACCATATGACACGCGAGTGTTGGTGAGCCGTTAAACCCTATACTTACCTTACCTGCATCCATCAATTATAGTAGAATGACGTCACCGTGAGTCCGTTAACAACAGTGATAGCTTCACTAGCGATGTTCACGTGGCTATCTGCCCCGGAATAAAGCAGTAAGTTTGTCTGCCATAGCACAGCATGCACCCAACTAATATGATCCGTCTGATATTGTGATTGTTACATAAAGGCTGCTTGCCATGACAATCATATAAACATGGCAAGGTCTACGGAGCTTCACTTTAGATCAAGTATTCGGTTGCCACGTGGATAATGCATAATCGATCACTTTGAAAATCTTTCAATATCTAGTCTGCTACTTCATGAGCAAATTAGTTTCTACGACATCCAGTCAGTCATTAGGTCGAGGCTGAGTTAGCAATTAAACCTTATTTGTTAACCATGAAGCGTTTGTTAATATCGGCAGCGTTAGCAGCTTGCAGGAGTCACAAACATAGTCAGGACATGCATGCTGCATTGTAAAGATAAAGCATTTGCCGATTGGTAGCCGGAAAATTTTGTCGTATTTAGCGCAAACAAAGATTTGTAATGGATTTATTCGTGTGGCATCACTTTAATCTGAAACGGGCATTGTGAACAAATAGTTCTCATAATACGATATAAAGCATTGCCAAGTACTTGTATGGCAATTATAAGTGACAATCCGACACATATGGGCACGCCAATAGTCGTTAACAAAAATGACATTAAACAAATGAGGAATTCCTTCGATGGACAACATATCATGGGAGTACCTATTTGCGGCTTCAAATAACTAATCATGGAATAAGATGAATGCTGGAACGATGTCGGGATAATATTGTTTCTCTATCAGTAACATAACGCATTCATACAATGCTCAACTAGAAAAAAATCCAGCATCCCATATGCTGGTTTTGCTAATGCTTATAAATACGTCTGAATATTCGCTCCATGTAGCGACGATCTGAATTCAGGGCTGTGTGCTTTCTACCGCCGTTGCAATTAGTAATAACCAAGTCTGGCTAGACTAAGGATGGGATTGGAGATGTGTCGTACATAGAAGTTGGCACTCCGACAACGACCACGGCCAACAAAACTCTTGGACAATATATCTGTCTTCTCGTTAATAGATCACCATATGTAGTCCGCGGACGCGGATGGCTGTATTAATCCAGCAAATCCAATCAACATAAATCCATATTCAATACATGATGAAACAGAGAGTTGGATATTATTTATCATCAGCTCGCTTTAGGTGTTAAGAAAGCTACACATTAGTTTGCTGTCTGACGCCGACTGAGGCGTGTTTCAACATTTTATGTTCGATCTGTTGAATTGTGTGTCCTGCATGGTGATTGTCACGTGAACAAAGGTCAAATAATCACAAAAGCTTATCGAATTGAAAATCCCTCGGACATATGTTTGTCCATGATCGTATATGACGCATCAACAGACAACAACATGTGTCTCATCTACCTTGAACATTGTAATATTTGGACTGACGCAAGGCATTGTATTGACTAAGCCGGTTGGCGAATGGTTCAAACATACAATCATATCTACGATGCGTCCATCATAGATTGTTCAATTTTAACATAAAATTGTTGGGCATAACTGCATTAATAGTTTATCATGTCCCTTGACGAAGAGAAGATAAATGGGTCAAAGCGTGGACTAGATGTTCTGTATTGGATCGAGCTGAGATGGCCCGGGAAGATGGATCGACCTGAGATGGTCCGGGAAGATGGATCGAGTTGAGATGGTCCGGGAAGATGGATCTAGTTAAGATGGTCCGGGAAGATGGATCTAGTTGAGATGGTCCGGGAAGATGGATTTAGTTGAGATGGTCCGGGAAGATGTATCGAGCTGAGATGGTCCGGGAAGATGGATCTAGTTGAGATGGTCCGGGAAGATGGATCTAGTTGAGATGGTCCGGGAAGATGTATCGAGCTGAGATGGTCCGGGAAGATGGATCGAGCTGAGATGGTCCGGGAAGATGGATCGAGATGGTCCGGGAAGATGGATTGAGCTGAGATGGTCCGGGAAGATGGATCGAGCTGAGATGGTCCGGGAAGATGGATCTAGTTGAGATGGTCCGGGAAGATGGATCGAGCTGAGATGGTCCGGGAAGATGGATCGAGCTGAGATGATCCGGGAAGGTGGATTGAGCTCACTAGAGAGATTAACATCCATTAGGAGTTGCTTTCGCGCCTCAAGGCAGCAAGTTTTCATTCACTCCATGTACTTCAATCTCTGCAGAACGTTCAAAGGTAGATGTTTTTGTCATGACCTGTATTGTTATCTTGGCACCTCCCCTTAAAGGTCCCTGTAAACTCCAC
This sequence comes from Urechis unicinctus, assembly GCA_034190875.2. Classification (NCBI taxonomy): domain Eukaryota; kingdom Metazoa; phylum Annelida; class Polychaeta; order Xenopneusta; family Urechidae; genus Urechis; species Urechis unicinctus. The sequence continues at coordinate 728,260 of CM067343.1, forward strand.
GACTTCGGTGAGTGGGTATGTGTCTCATCGCATTCTTCATAAATGCTTGCGGTACTATGGATATTATTGTTGAGATACAGACTTGCCTTTTTGTATCGGGACAAAGTCATTTGCTCTGCCTTATGTTTTAACGATGTTAATAGATATGAACATTTCATCGCAAGAAGGACATGTATATGCATTCATGGTGCAGTCAAAAACCAACATTAGGTTTAGGAGATTTGGTTTAAGTGTTACTCGTATAGCATCAACCGATTGCCAATGTATTTTCTAGTTTTCTTTTGAATGCGTTTCGCTTATTCCAGGTGATATGTTAATCTACTGATGTACATCTGTGAGCTTGCATATGAGCGTTGACACGAAGCAGAAAAATCATATGTATTCAACCTTTGACCGCAAAATCTTACCAATGGAAAAATTATATAAAACCTCACGCTAATTTCTCGATATACAAAATAAGAATGCATTGTATTATTCATCTCAAATAAAAGTCTACGACACCTTTTATGTCAATTATACAGTGATCCACTGACGGCAGGCATGCTTTCTGTCTTCAACTAAATACCACTCGTTGTTAAGCTTCGGTCCAGAACCTGGCCGATCGCCGGTCCACTGTGCTTGACATCAGTTCACATACCAATTATCATTTGGGGGTTACCAAATAACTGATTAATCATATCAGAGGCATGATGATTCTTCACAATACATATGTATTCAATGCCGCTGGTTTATAGACTTTCGTCCAACCCATATTCACGACTCGGTACATTGACGAGTTTTTACTGTAAACCAGAGAATAGGTTACGTCATTCTAATCACCAACGAATGTTCATGTTGGTGTTGACGTGTTATGTAGTATATAACCAATTCATTTAACCAGGTTTTGCCGACATAAATCAGAATGTTGCCACCTCAGTGAACAAGCGAATTGTCAGATAATGCCATCATTCATAAACTGAAGATTTGGAGAAGCGATATTTGACGGTGGCTTTCTTTTACAGTACCACGAACCTCAACCAGTGATCACTAGTGCCACTCTACGCATAACACACGCACATCTCTTTTGAAATCACCTGCATTGGGATTCAGGTCTCCGATTGGCTTCTTCTGGCTCTCCATGAGGATGGTGATGACGGGCTTTCTCTTTCAATGTTCTGGCCCAAGATATGGTGTAGGAAGGATTCGGTGAATGAATCATTTCTAGAAAGTGTTCATTTTCGACGAGAGAAAACGGTTCGTATTTCCTTGCGAAACACTTGACCATTTTGTCCGTTATTGTTGTTTACTGAGGAGAATAACCGTCGTATTGTTTGTGCCACTGGAGTGGGTAGGTTTGGGAGAGAAGAACTTTGCTAACGTTTGACTGTTGCCTGTAGTTTCGTCTGATGGCGCAACATAACCGTGTTTCGATTTGAGATAATTCCATAAATTCGTCGTGGTAGCACAGTACGAAAGTACATGTGTGTTGCCCGCCTTGCACGTGGCTTTCATTGCCTTCTTGTCTAGGATGAAATGATTCCGTATGACCTATTTCGTCGAACTTCCCGGCGCCATGATGAGAGGTTATGTGACTACGCAGCATATGAACTGAACTGATACCACGACGCTGACCACTTACGGTACACTTATAGTGTTGTACTATACAGTTAGGAAACAACGATCTGGCCGCCTTCTGTCACCGTTTTCACTAACTGCAGGCATTAGTGCCTTTTACGCTACATGCTACGCTGTCTGCAAGCCACTTTCTATGTACGACACATCCCAAAGGCCATTTTGTGGTAGATGCATTGGAGTCCCATTATGCTGCATAGCATTGGTTGCATTTCATCTCCAAATTATATTTGGAATTAACGCAACCATGTTGTTTGCACATAACCTAATCATCTGCCTCGGTTGCTGCGGCTGACACAGGTTCCACTTCTCCACAGAGCAGCGTTCCACCTTATTGTTGTAACCCACAGCAGTTGACTGAGCCAAGTTGGGTATGGTGCTATCAAGAATAGTAAAGTACTGGAACGGTCAGGTATGTGTTCACGTGGGTCATGAGCATAGCACCACCACCTTAAGTCATTTTGCCTGCGTAACTATATAAAGTATCAGTTCTTGCAGCAGACCGACAGCCATCATGTTGCAAGGTCATCAAAGCTACCAGCATTGAGTAAACGTTCTGGCTGCCGTTTTTTCAGGATGGATCCTGGCGGTATGAGTGACGACGAACATTATCATTTTTGTGTATTATTTTAGGTGGTATTCAGCAGCCATTGGCCAAAGTCATACAACACGCTGATATGTGTGATTCTGGGCACAAAGCTTGATACTCTCATATGAGAAGAACGACCATTTCCTCGTCAGCAAAGATGTAATATCAAAACGGCCTTTGACCACGTTAAACCGTGCAAAAGCTTTTGCATGGCTAAATTCCTAAGTTGAAGTCATACCCAGACACATAGCATAGCATACGATACTAAACCTCCAAAAGTTTAATTACTGCAAATATTCTTGTATAGCTGATTCGTGTTCACGATAGGACATATGTCTCATCGTATTCCTCATCTATGCTTGCGCTACAACTGGGATACAAGCCAGCCTGTTCGTATTGCTACTTCACACTACTCTCTTATCCTTTCGCAAAGTACACGGATATGAACAAGTTGATCACAAGAACGTTGTGTAGCTATATCTGCATTGATATCGAGGTGCCATCAAATCCAACATTACATTTGGGAGGCTATTATCAATTGCCAATATATTTTCCAAACCCTATTGAATGCTTTTAAGCGAATATTGTTTTGCAGCACGACAAGTACAGGTAGAGCATAACATTTACCAACAGTCTTACGTATTCATCCATTGACCGGAATATCCTATCAATGTGAAACCACGTATTGATTCCTTAAAGCAACAAAAGCCTACGACCTTTTGTTATGTACATGTAATGGTGATTGACTGGGAGCCGGCCTGCTTTTCTTTCCACCCTAATACCAGTCGTGACGGGGCTCTGGCCCAAATCCAAGAATACCACCTTTTTACTGTACAACCGGCCTCGTGCTTTACTTCTATCAAAAAAACAATTATCACTTTGGGGTTACATAACCACTGATTTATAATACATTGATATTTTGCATGTCCCTTCACGATGCAATATTGATTCTATAAGGCTTGATTATTGTCCACTGCCGTACCACCCCATTTCCACAAGTTACTGTAAGAACGAATTCAATGTTCACAATATGCTATTTCATATCAAAATGAATATTCATGTAAGTACAAACGTGAGATGAAGTGCGTGACGACTGCATTGGCCAGATATTTTCGTCATAATCAAAATTTATCCTACCCCTGTGCCCTTGCACATTTTTAGACAGCTATAGGCTTAAACCTGTGATGGTCTAACTGTCGCATTAATCGTAATTCAGTAGACGCTATTATGACAAGAATCATGCATCGGTATCTTGCTTCCCCGATTTCACAGTTGGGCAAATGTTCATTATAATTTCGGATTTAATTATGACACTAAAATGTTATCTGAAGAAAGAGCGGAGAGATATTAAAACCCATGTACTATATCACTCCAATTTTCAAACCACAACACGTCGACCAATGACCACTTGTTGTGCTCTATGCAGAGCATCACTTATGAGACCAATATTGTATCAGAAAAATATGGGGCATCTTGTGCAGATGCATCGGGGTAAATCGTCTGTGATTTCCTAAACATTTGTATGTGGCCAATGACATATCTGAATCCGACATGGTACATAACTGAGGGAGAGTTCAGTCCTATATCATTCGTTTACTAACCGACACACCCATTCAATCATATAACTGTTCGGGCACGTCACTTGCTGAAACTGTCGTGTTTAATCAATTCTGCCATATAATTTATGTGGTGTTCAACGACGTTTCGATCGATTTTCTGTTCACTGTCAATCATGGATGGAATAGACTGTGTCACAATATATCGCTATTATCCAGATTGCACTCTGCTTACAGAAAAATGGACATTGATAATCTCGTGGTACAACGGCTCAGGGTCGCGTGAGGGTATTCACTTGATTGATTAATTTGCTTTCCGGGGAAAAAATGTGATTGTAAAGGTCATTAAATGAGACTCGAAGCTCGTCATTTTGCGAGGTCCGTTCAAGAAAATATGTGCACTGTCTATTGACAAATCAAAGAGTTTCAATGTACCTGCAATGTTGATGATTGTCTGCGTAATTGCTGCTTATTATTTGAATTCATCAGCGTAGCAACGGTTTACATAAGACTTTCGTAAGTGTGGTTATGAGAGATTAATGCAATCTAAATAAACTGTCTACCAAGTAATAACCGATCGAAGCATAACGCATAGTGTTTAAAAAAACGTATTGAACATGATTTTGAAACAGCTAACCTTACCATATCATAGAATAGCAGTTTCTAAGAAGCACCTAGAAGATGCAACGTGCCAAAACATCATACCAGGCACCAGTAGCGGACGATTCTTGAGACAGGCCCGGGAATCCTTCTTCAACTGAATTTTCATCCAGCCCTACGACCCATGTTGTTCCCTGGGGCCCACGTCAATCCGGTTTTTCCCAAATGAACTTGTTGTCAGTCCGCTCTCTGGTAGGCACAATTTAACACACTACTGTGAAGTATAAATAATAATATCACCTATAAGAGTAAGTGAACATCATGGATTCAATATCCCCTTTTCAAAGCACCAAGCGAATTCCTTACCATAACGAGCACCCTGTGGAAGTGCAGCATGTAGGGCATCAAGTGATTCTCACAACATTCAGTACACCAAGTGGATGCTACATTTTCAGTGCATCAAGTTGATTTTCTACGGTTTGGAGCATCAGATTGGTGTCTCAGAATTCATCACATTTGCGTGCTACACTCAATGATATGGCTAATTTACAACTGCTATCGGCTAACAGCCATTGTATGCATTTATATATTGCGCTTTTTCCAATTATAAGTTTTCCTATAAAAATCATGATTGCTTGCCATTGCTTAGAGGGTATGGTGGAAACACCAATTTCAGGCAGCAATATACTGAAATGACAATCGACTTTGCATCAATCGACTTTTAGCCCAACTGCCTACAGGTTAATTCATCTCCATCCTCATCAAGAGTTGTGCTAAACATTGTTGTTTATAACTCTGACGGCGCCAGAAAGCCAGCCACACATCGCTGAATACGTATCGCCCAAACTTGGGGCAGCCATTATATCGCGGTGGACACGGTTGCTGAGGCTAGCGCATCATTAAATTTCTATGTGACACTTCCTCCTTCCAGTAACTCGAAACAAGAAAGTGGTACAAACTTACACCAGAATGCCTAGTAATATATGAACGAATGTTATCTTTAAACTACTATTATATGTGCAGTGCCATATACGGTAACAAAGTACAAAACACAAGAAAGGTGATCGATGGTGATTAAAGTGGGAGAACCCTAACATTAATTACATTTGATCAATATGCTTTAGGGTGTTAGTTATGTTATTCAAATAGCAATCTCTATCCAGACATCACGGTTTGTATGATTAACTGCATTACAATTCAGAAACCTTGCATTTAACACAAACCAGATACTAAGGAATTCTAATGCCTCAGCACTGGACTAACAAAATAGACTTTAAGACCCCCAACACCCACTTCAACCCACAAAAAAACCTATACGAACTTCATATAATCTTTACGGATATATCTCAATTTGAGGTAGTCATAGCAACCCGCTTCCAGGCGTTGTGTTGTTGTGCATCGCTACTGTTGATTTGCGAGGTTTTGACTTATACACCGTGAACCACTGAATCTGACCACTAACTATACCACTGTTTAATTTATCCCACGTCGCCGGCAGTACTTAATAGCACGGACATGATGCTATTTTTCTTGACTTTCGTATAATGACCTTATCATGATACTGCAGCATACCTTATCAGAAACCATTGGTCATCTCATGTTGCTGAGGTTCACATATACTCCGTATGGAACACCATGCACCAGATTGATTGCTATCACGGAATCGTGGTATTATTCAAGCTAACCAATATGACATGAGGCTCATTATTTTGCGAGGGCAATATATAAATTATCAGCGCTTTCTAAAGGCAGTGACTTCTGGGACAGAGTGAATGTATCTGTCACTGTTAAAACTGACGAGTCAAATGTTAATCACCGATAATCGTCCGATATTGATAGTGTCAAATTTATGACACCCTTTTAATTGTAATAGTGAGGTTAAATATGAAAGTCTTACAGATATTTACCGAGACCTCTTACAGGCGAGGAAAGCTAGCAATACTAAGGTTGTACAAAATATTGTAATGACCGGCTCAACACAGTACCAAGCAAATTCCCTGTGTAAGCCTATTTTGAAGCAATTCAGTGTCTTGTTTCGAATGCTCACGAACTGACAAAGCATTGAGCTAGGTTTCATCAATGTGTAGAATGTTTACGGTTTCCTGAATTACTATGTGCATTTAAGATATATTAAATCAGAGATCACAAAAAAATTGTTTGAAAAAATTCTTTAGCCGATTCCATAAACTAATTAGAAACAGAACAGACTTTTGGGACGTAATGATGTTTGACATATTTCATACTGACGTCATTCTGTATCTATCCATTATGCAGATGTACCCCTGCGTCTGTTCAGTAAGGTGATGTCATTGTATGTCCGTTTGCAGCGGTGATGATTTCCACAGTGATTTTACAGTGTCTATCTACCTCAGTTGTTCGACAGTTGGTCTATCTGCCATTGAAAACAGTTATCATAATGCTTGAATGTGTATGCTGCAATGTCATTACTCAATGAAGCCAGCATACAAAAGTGACCCTCTTACGTGATTGGTCTTATATGTTGGCGGCAACTGGAAATTGCGTTAACATCAATTGCATGCGAGCGTAGCATGGTGTTAAATATTGCATTAGGTTGCCGCGTGGATAATATATAAATTGTTTCTTTTCAAAGGCTTACAGATCCAGATTGCCATTCAGACATTCAGTCGGTAAACTGGCTGAGACTGAGTCAGTAATTAAATGGCTCTATCCTATCCTCCTTGTTACGACATCCATGTAGGCACATATAATCAACAATTACTCATAGTGTAGAAACATTGTTGCATTATTTGTAATATGATGCACATGTTATCTCATCTGTATTTTACAGCAAACATAATGCATAATTTTCAGAACCAACGTAATTAATTTCAAGAAATGTTTAACAAAATAGTAAATTGAAAGGCGACACTAGCAGCATTTGTTACATCCGAGCGGCTTGGTAACATCACATACGGAGCCTGTGATCCCATGTATATGGTCGGTGCTGATTGAAGGATAAATTAAGGTATCTTCATTTTCAATTACCAAACTATTTGCAGGAGATACCCATAACTTGTTAGGTGCAGGCTAGTGCATGCTAGCTGCTAGGGTGTTCTGGCAAATGCGTTTTTTCCGAAGTAAGGAGTCTTTCATAAGTATTCTTTGACCATAGCACAGGGTGTGGCACACAGTTGTAAAAGATTTTATTCGTGATAATGACAGTTATCGCCAGCTTAAAAGAAAACATCCAATCAGAGGGTATCCGCCAAGCAACAACACTTTTGGGAGCCCGCTGTTCATGCAACATATACAGGCAAACAGCTCGAATTCAGCTGTCTATTTACAATAACCATTTAAAATTACACTCTTTCTAGAGCAGCAGTTGTATTCCTAGTGTGACCGTTGGGGATTCGACGATGACTTGCGAGAGGTGTAGCGAGTAATTGATACGGCGAACTGTAGATGTAATCCTTTATTTACGAAGTTGTGGATCGGCACGCTCTGAGGATGTTTGGATGGTCTTTACTACAACTGTGATGTTGAGATGTTCGAAGTTGTAGATGTGTACGATATATATTTCCAAGTCTGATATATGAGGTTTGTTGTTGTATTTATAGGGCAAAATGTGGGCTGGACATAGGTGGCGCATTCTGATTGGATGTCCACTGGCATCTGCCCGCACTGGACATTGCCACAATTACTAACTAAACATGAAAGGGATTAAGATTGAATATTGATAAGGTTTAAAGTTGAGATCAAAGGGCCTGGTGTTAATTACCTGTAATTCTGATACGTTTCGGGAGTTAAAGGAGTTTGAAGTTGATAGCATGGAATGTTAATTGTGTGAGGGCTATGGCTAGATCGAAATAAGTTCCGTTTGTTTCAAAGGGATTAGTGTATATGACGTGAATTTAGAGGTCCGGAGAGTCTTGCGAAATGTATAAGGGTCTGGCAGTGATTGAGGGCTGTGATATATGCCTCTTCTTTGAAAAAGGACACTCCGTGTCCTTGTGTTAAAAACTAGATATGCATGTGTATGTTGTGTTACAACGTGTCAATCAACGACAATATTGTATACATAAAAATAGTCACAGAATAATACCAGAACACAAACAAAATAATAATCACAAATCAATACCAAGTACAATATGTATAATCTACGATAATAATATTGTGAATTATTTAGTAAATAATACTTTTAAGATAAGAGAGTTATGATTCAAACACAATGTCAATCAATTGAAGTAAATAAAACAGTGACAATAAGACAGTTAAAGTGACAACTGATCAAGCAAAACATTATAAAGACAAAAATTTATATACATATGTAACGATGTAGAATTTCAACAAGTTAAATATATGCGATTTGAACCACAAAAACAAAAATGGCTCATTAACTTGAAACTTAAAATGTTCGAGTCCTTAATTATGTTTAAAATGTCCTTCAAGGATTTAATCATTTGAGATAATGAAATTAGGGGATCCTGCGTCGTTATTATGATTCGATGGTGGCAAAGCATGCGCGGTATTTAGGTCAATCATTTTCGTTTTGTATTGTACATGAATGAAAAATTACAGATATGGTAGGGTATAAAAAAACTATCTAGACTAAACTTAGTTACATTAAACAGCATTTTTTTTACAAACATCTTAGTTGATATAATTACAATATTATACATTCAAAATATATGAAATCAATGTTAAGTTGCATTAAGTAAACAGTAATTTTATAATAAACATACAATTCCTTTGTTAATGTAAAGAGATTCAGCCTATACTTGGGCAAACCAGAGCATCGTTCGAGACAGTATGCCGCTACAAGGTGCTATTAGTATCGGTGCGCTTTTTCGAGCAGGGGGTAGAGGATGGGGCTATGGGGGCTTCTGGATTATAAAAAATTGGTTATTGATTATTGGTAAATTGGTTATTGATAACAATTCCCTTGAACATAATGGATAATACTCTCGTTTCCCTTAGCCAGTTTGGTTAGCTCATCATGATTCGCTGTATTCGAGTGAGGGCATCGTCTAGCCTACTGTTTAACAAGCGACATGTACGAACTCATGCGTTTCAGTCTGTTTGACACTTTCACCATGGCATTGACATATTGTTTTAACATCTTTAACATAGAGTTTAATAATTTTTTTTATCAATATCGGTTGTTAAAATGACTAGATAGACGGAAAGAAAACAAAACAAGACAAGAGTGCAAATACAACTATCAAAACGATCCTGACAATGCCAGTAATTGTAATCCATAATGTTCAAGATCAATAAGTATCATAACGGCGAGCTTCTGGATGAACTGAAGCAACCTTTGGTTTTATTCACTTTTTGTGCTTCTTATTTTACCTTGATTTGTCCGTTTTATATGAAATTTTTCAATCAAGTGGTCCGGTATGTGAGAAGCTAATTCCCAGCTGGACGTCATAGGTCCTTTCCACTTGACTTTGTATATTGGTAGTCCGTTTTTGTTTTTGCGTTTCTTGAGTAAGCTATCAATTTGATTAAATATTGGATCACCAGGGGGAACTGTGATAGCTGCGATTGTGGCTCATTTATAGCTTGAGTATTTGTTTGTCTGTTGGGAGCGAGGGGTGTTGAAGTTTGACTACTTTGTGGTGGAGGAGATTGTGTTGATGGATTAAGAATTTGAGAGGGTGGCATTGAGGATGTTGTCATTTGCGGCTGCTGCGACTGAGTAGAAGTGGAAGGATGTGACGGGGAAGGGATGGTTATGTCATTGGTTGTTCTGTGTATCAGCTCATCAAGTGCAGGATTTGTGGGTCTGTTGGCTGGATCGTAGTAGGGTTTGAGTCTATTGGCATGGATTCTCGAACGTACAAGACGATGCGTGTTACAACTAGCGAGCTTGTATGTGTGGTTGTCGCTACTGTGACATATGTAATAAGGTCCTATCCACCTTTTGATTAATTTGGCCGATTTACCTTTCGGCGTTTTAGAACAAAACAACCATACACGTTGTCCAATTTGGTACTTCGGTTGACGGGCCTTACGATCGTGCGTTCGCGTGTTCTTCTGTTGAGCGGCAAGTTGATTTTCTTTCGCAAGGTTCCGAGCAGTTGTGAGATTTTTGTGTACGGACTGCATGTGCTGGTCGGCTGTTTGGGTTAAATTGTTCGGTGGGAGTAATACAGTGTCAATCGGGAGATTACATTCAGTCCCATACAAAAGGAAGAATGGCGAATGTTTTGTTGATTGCGTGGACGGAAAGGCTCGATATGACATCATAATACTTGGAAGGATGTCAGGCCAGTCCGACTGGTTTTCATTGATATAGGCACGCAAAGCTGTACCAATAACGGAGTTCATTCTTTCGCAAGTACTATTTGACTGAGGATGATAGCTACTGGTTTCAACTTTCACAACTTGGAAAAGCTTACAAAGTTCTTTTATGATGGTTGACATGAAATTACTTCCACGATCAGATACAAGTTTCTGCGGCCCTCCATATCTGCAAATTATATCATTATAAAGATGCTTTGCAATTTCAGAGGCGGTTTTTGTTTTTTACGGAAAAGCCTCACACCACTTGCTAAACGAATCCACGAAAAGCAGAATGTACTGACTACCATGTTTGCTTTATGGAGTGGACCCAGTATGTCCATATGCCACCTAGAAAATATTTCATCGGGTGGTATAGGATGTTGACATGTTAGGCATGACTTCACGTATTCCTTTATATCGGATGCCATGTTAGGCCAGAAGTATTTAAGCCTGATAGCCTCTAAGCACCGCTCCTCTCCTTGATGTCCTCCGCCGGCTAGTGAGTCGTAGTAAGAATGCAGAACGTCATCTCTTAGTGAATGCGGCATTGCAACCTGTTTGATCAAGCGATCTATGCGCTTACCGTTACCTCTGGGTGCGTACAGATGGTAAAGTATGCCCTTTTCGAGACTGCAATCAAATGACTCGACAACAACTCTATGGGCTTCTTGTACATCAGTAGGGAGATGTTTTCTGTCTTGTAAGTAATTATATATGGGGCCAAATGATTGTCTTCTTTTTGGAGATCGGAGAGTGATTTTGGGGTCGATGTTGATAATTCACAGATGAACGTTACGGGATCAGCCTCGCGGTAAGCGTCTTGGCTGTTCGCTAGAGCTTGTAAGGCGTTTACACTGTGCTTAGGTACCTGCGCTGCCGCTGCCGTAATATCGTACACGTGTTCCATTCTCGACAGAGTTTCAGCGTTGCCGTTGTTTTTGCCAGGGCGGTAAACTATTTTACAATCAAATCCCTGTAGCTCGATACTATACCGTAGCAGCTTAGGTGATTTGTTTTGCTTAGGGTCAAATAGGCTTTCCAAGCCTTTGTGATCCGTATACACTAGAAATTGGTTGCTACCTTCCAAGTAAGTTCTAAAATGGCGTATACCCTGGATCACTGCTAAACACTCTTTTTCGTGAACAGGCTAATTACGTTCAATTTTTGAAAGCGATCGACCGGAGTACGCAATGACATGTTCTTTATCATCACTCGCTTTTTGACCGAGTACATAGCCAATAGCATCTGTATAGAGGATAAATTGACGTTCGTAGTCAGGAAATTTCAGAACAACGGGTTTTGATGTGAGTTTGTCCTTAAGCACCTGAAACGCCTTTTGACAGTCATCAGTCCATTGGAAATGGACATTTTCCTTCATGAGGTCATTAAGCGGTAGTGCGACATCGGCAAAGCCTTTGACAAAGCGTCAGTAGTAGTTACATAAACCAAGGAACGCTCGCACTGCTTTAAGATTGGTGGGGCGTGGATAATTTATCATTTTGTCAAGCTTAGCCTGTTCCATCTCTACACCGGCGCCAGAAATCATGTGGCCGAGGTATGTAACCTTAGGCATGGCAAAGTTGCATTTTCCTGGTTTGAGGCGGAGATTTGCTTGACGCAGACGGTGAAATATATCTGAGAGATGTTGCAGATGTTGAGAGAAATCTGAACTGAACACTAAGATGTTATCAACGTAAACCATTGCGTACTTAGTTGATAGGTTTCGCAGAACGTGGTTCATTACCATAGCGAAAACGCTAGGTGCATTCATCATTCCGAATGGCAAACGCTTGAACTGATAAACACCTTGATGGGTTACAAAAGCCGTTTTATGTGCCGTTGTTTTGTCGAGTGGGATTTGCCAAAACCCACTGGCACAGTCCTGTGTTGAGAATATAGTGGCTTTGTTTTGGCCAATCGTGTCGAAAACGTCTTCTATGTGAGGCAATGGTTGATGTTGGGGCTTTGTTACCTGATTCAGTTTGCGGTAATCGACTGCAAAGCGAAATCTTTTTCGTGACTAGTACTACAGGGGCCTGCCACGGGGAAACTGAAGGTTCTATAAGATCGGCATCTTTTGTAATCTCTATTTGTTTTTCTATTTCTGCCCGTTTTTCTGGACTAAAGCGATAGGGAGCTAAACGAATGGAACTCGCTGCACCAGTGTCTATGAAATGTTCGTGGATATTTGAAGATCCAAGTTCTTTTAGGTTTGAGGCAAAAAATCTCTGTTTTTACCAATCAATATCATTATTTCACGACATTGTTCTGCCGTGAGGTTTGGATTCGGATTGACAAAGCCGAGTGCCTTCGCTGTCGCTATTAACTCGTCATCTGATTTGCCACTTGAACAGTCGGCGTTACAGCTGTTAACATTAACTTCGTCTGCCCACATATGAATGTCATTGTCGTTGAGCTTAGCAAGAGACGCAACTTTCTGATCTGCCCGAATGGTTATTGACTCGAAGTGCGGATTAAAAATCCTAAAGCTTGTTAGGCCTTCGTTCGCTTTAGTGACTGAAGTAGCGCCTATTAGGCAAGATGTCTTTGAAAAAGTGTTTAAGGGCTGGAGTAAATACGGCTGATTGGGTAGAGTGACGTCACCTGTAGCTAATGATATGAGAGACTCGCTTCGCGCTGGGATTGTGCACTGGTTGACGGACTTCATTACAGTTTGATCTGACACTCCGAACATATTTACCGATACTTGACCATCCTTCATTTTAAGTTTGTTGTTTGCATTGCAGACTGTAGCTTTTTGTGACTGGTGGAAATCTAATCCTAGTATTATGGAATAATTCATTTCTTCTAAGACATGGAATGTGTATTGTACTGTTATGGTGCCTACTTTGAACGTAAGGGACAACTGTCCTAAAACAGTGATCAAATGTCCGCCTACGCCTGTAACTGACTGAATATTACAAGGCTGAAGCTCGACGTTTGTTTGGAAAAAATTCTTGATGGCTTTGGGCGAGATGCATGATACGCTTGCACCAGTATCTAGCAATGCTTGTGCCCTACATTGACCAACGCGGATTGCAATTAAATTTCCAGCCAAATCCACTTCAAGGGTATTTAAAGAAATTGATGGCATATTGGATGATTTACAATTCACTGAAACAGGGGAAGGAGAATGTGAGATGGACTTAGCATCATCAATATTTAACTTTCCACTTGACATTGTGACATTGCTACTGGGCTTATTGGATTGCCTATCCCCGGAGTCATAAAACGAACCCTTGGGATAGGCGCCTTAACCTATTTGGGGTGTGGGGTTGGTGGATGGGAGGGATGGGAGGGTGATCGGCGCGAAAATTGCTTGCTGCGGCATGCTCTTTCGATGTGCCCAGTACGCTTACAAAAGTGACAAATGGATGTAATGTGTAAACGTTGATGTGACTTGTGATTTCTACTACCACACCTGCTACAATAAACTGACTGACCGTTGTACTGCGCATACTTTGCTGAGTTGTGGTGGTTCCGTTGAGTTGGCCTGCTCTCTCTTTTCTGCTGGTGTCTTGGGTTGGCGTCGGCAGCTGCTATGTTGGTTCCTAACAGTTCGATTTTGTTAATCAGCGTTTCCACCAAACTGATGAGTTGGGGTTCCTTTGTGGTAGGTAGGTTCAGCACTGTTGGAATGGTTTGCGGAGCCCGAGACACACAAGCGTGCGTGCCTTAATGCAATGTCTATGCTCTGGGGGTCGTGTTGGAGCACTAAAGGTTTAATGTGATCCGGTAGGCCGCAGATGAAAAGTGTCCAGTACGTCTTGGTCTGAACGACCCAAAAGTTTTCCCATCTTTTTGATGTCATCGAGGTAGTCGTCCAGTGTCTCACCTCGCTGTAACTGACGGTTGTTAAAACGTCTGATGTACGTGTGTCTTAGGCCGTCGATAGAGTCAAAACGACTCTTGAAAGCGTCCTCCAGTTTCTGTAAGTCCGTTTTAACGGAATCAGATAGGGTGTGATACCAGGATCTAGCAGGGTCATCCAGTAAACACGGGATAAATCCCAGTTTTTGTCCTTCGTCCAACTTATTTGCTCTAGCGTGCAGTTTCAAAGTGTCAAACCACTCACCTGCGTGTCCTTTAGCAAACCGATGAGGAAGTATGGCGTGAAAATATGCCATAGTAGATTGGTGATCAGATCGCTCTTGTAGACGGGTTTTTGGCATTAAAAGCTGACCAGCCTAAAGGAGGTCTGAAACCGGGTTCTCCACCAACTGTGACCGTCGGGGATTCGACGATGACTTGCGAGAGGTGTAGCGAGTAATTGATACGGCGAACTGTAGATGTAATCCTTTATTTACGAAGTTGTAGATCGGCACGCTCTGAGGATGTTTGGATGGTCTTTACTACAACTGTGATGTTGAGATGTTCGAAGTTGTAGATGTGTACGATATATATTTCCAAGTCTGATATATGAGGTTTGTCGTTGTATTTATAGGGCAAAATGTGGGCTGTTCATAGGTGGCGCATTCTGATTGGATGTCCACTGGCATCTGCCCGCACTGGACATTGCCACAATTACTAACTAAACATGAAAGGGATTAAGGTTGAATATTGATAAGGTTTAAAGTTGAGATCAAAGGGCCTGGTGTTAATTACCTGTAATTCTGATACGTTTCGGGATTTTAAGGAGTTTGAAGTTGATAGCATGGAATGTTAATTGTGTGAGGGTTATGGCTAGATCGAAATAAGTTCCGTTTGTTTCAAAGGGATTAGTGTATATGACGTGAATTAAGAGGTCCGGAGAGTCTTGTGAAATGTATGAGGGTCTGGCAGTGATTGAGGGCTGTGATACTAGGCTACACACATCCTAATGACATCATTCATCATGTTGATAACTGCTAAAAGGCAACCTTACCATAATGTTGAAGCTTTGTAATTGTTTTGGTGAAGACATATTTGATTTCTTAAGACTAAACGACTGCAAATATCTGCCATGGCGGATCGTGATTGCAGTAAGACGACACCTTAATGACAAAGTTACCAAACACATGTTTTCCGGCGGTATGTTGACCAGAAATATTATCCGATCGAAAGATGGTGTGAATGAACTATAAAGCTGATTGCATTTTATCTGCTGATTTGAAGTTCTCTTAGTTAGCTAACACCTGTAACACCTGTGACCGCATTCAATAGTGACTCATTCTTGATCAATCACGACTGGCACAGCAAGTTAACGTAGATAGACGATATCTGAATAATATCTGATATAAGATGGCTTGTGATGAATAATTCAGATTAACATTCCATTACACTTTTTGTTTACCCCTTATCTTACTTTTAAAATATTATATTTGCGTGGATTAATGGACAATACAGACAATGGTACCACACCTACAAACACTGGGGCTTGATACATTGACTCACTCATTTCCTTGTTAACACAACCTGTAATCGTACGAGGTTACATATCAATGGACTGCGGTTTAGGGGTTTCAATGGAATCAATAACGAAGTCCCTGCCTCCGACGGTGGTGAACCAACAACTATCCCGAGCCAAATCCATATAATAGGTGGGTACAATCTCTGTCACAATAAGCCATTTTACCATTGAAATGAGAGTATTGGATAGTCCGAGGAAATTCCAGTCGTAATAATTCTCGAACGGGTTCAATAGGACACCGAGCAGGCTCTGTCAATCAATGCTACATGGGATTATAGAATGATTAATCACCGCAATCGCTCACATAGCTTAACGGGTTTAATCTACTCCAAAGATATAAGCTGCATGGCAATGGGAGCCTGAAATATTGAAGTTTACATCAGCATGGTTTTGTGAAGTATGGAGAATACTGGTTCTACTAACGGGTTACCAAGTAGGCCAGAACGATTCCCTAATACATTGCTAACATCCAAAAAACTGATGATATTTGAATGAGGTATATACCCATATAGTGTAAAAGCTGAGTCGAAAACCACAAACAGCATTAAAGTCTTAGAAATAATGTATAATAACAGATATATAGAAGAAGGGTACTTATTATGTAGGAAAAGTATGTTGATTCCATTGCCAAGAATGTCGACAACTGATATTTATAGTTTTTTTTGGTCTTCACTATGAGGTAGGATAAGGTCATTGATTGAACATACACAATATGCTAAATGACTGGATTCTTAATTTATTAGCAAGGCTCCCCAAGATGTACACGGGCGATTGGTCTTGTTGCAGCCACGTTTTTATGTCAGAATGCCCTTTAATAAAACGTGACAGAAAACACTGCTTAACAGTAATAAGCGTGGGGCAACACCTACACCCAGCCTTCTGTATTGTTACTACAGCTGTATGCATACTGCATCATCACCAAATTAGCTTACATAGCCACGAGAGGCAATCCATTGTGTTTTTGCTACGCTATCGTTAATCAGAATAAGCAGCGGCTACATGTGACGTAATCTTCACTTGATGTTATTACTTACATGTAATTTTATTGAAAAATAGTAGCCATGGAAACAATTCACATTGAAGAGAATCCCATCTCCATCAAACCATGTCAAATTCCACTTGAATTATATTCTGATAATGTACCAGCTGTTTCAAGCCATTTCCGTGAATGTGTTATTCAAAATAAATGCATTCACAGGAAAACCTGATAAATTACAAAAACAATGTATCCCATCAGGACAGCTCTATGGATATAGATGTATAGACGAATATCGCATTCACGCGATGCATTGGTGGAACATGCTAGCACTCTTATCTTACCTCAGGGTGTAAGTATCTGATGTCTTCTAAGTGATGAAATCCCATGGACGGCTATTTTAATTGATCGACTTCGTTGGTTTTACTTTTCTGAGTGCGACATTCAGCACATGTCAATGAATGCCTTCATGCACGTATATAGCGGTTTTGATGCATCAAGAAATGGTTAAGTGGTTGTCTGCTTTGTCAAACCACAGTCGACCGTTACTGAACGATGTTTCAATGTTGCAGTTACTTTCAGTACCTGGTGTGCTAAAATGCAAACGTCGTCACATCACCAAACCCCATCAGTAGCGGTTAGGTTATATCCACACAATCTGGGAGAAAAAGCGGTTCAACATGTCACCAAAAGTGTACATTACGCAAGCACGTTCCTCTTATTTAATGAGTAAACAATTAAAATTCATCCCGTGACATTTCATTTACCGTAATAATGGCGATTATAATCTCATCTACACTACTGACAGCGCCTTGGTGGACGGTGCGGCAGAAGGGTGATCCCCCAGAATGGCAGCATGTAAATGACTAGACGAGAACATGCGACTGGCTCGGACAATTGCTTTCGGTGTATCTGTCCTCTTTTGGTCGTTATTCAGTGTCATGTGTTTACCCAAAGCCAATAAATTTTAAATAGTCTTTGTCTCAGATATGTAGTTGCTTTGCAAACTCTGTGTCGGATAGTTGCAATTGAGACTATCATCGATCTGTCCGTCGACGATTGACAGACGAACTCCCTGTTCTTGTCAAAGGAGGCTGGTTTGAGTGTGTTCATGTCTCGGTTTCAGTTGGAATGGAATGTAGCTACTGTCGGCTATTCCAGTTACAATTGCTGAAAACAAAAACGTTCCTTCCCAGACGGGCAGTCAAACCCCGGAGGCGACGATGAGAGCGCCGGATCCTAACCACTAGACCATGTAAAAATAATCCAAGGAGAAAGCATAACGTGTGAATAGTGTATCATTTATTTCAGCTTCTGTGGTAACTCGCTATGATTGTCTTACTGGCGAGGAATATGGGACAACGTCTCTAATGGCAAGGTCAGCAACATTGGCCGGTTGGTATTGAAATTAAAAGGCCATTGCTTTTCAAGACGGGATAATTAACCTTCTTGTCAGTGCTGTAGATAATATCCTCTATGGCATACCTTGATCGTAATAGGTTACTTGTGACTATCTATAGATGATGGCATCGAGCTCGCTTGTCACAACCTGAACTATGATACTACCGATGAACGAGATATTATCAGTAATTCATGAAGCTGCATACTGATATTGATAGGCAAACAATGCTACCAATATAGCTAGGATTCATCCGGGCCGGTTCATCATGGGTATAATATGAGAGACTATGCCTCTACATACCAAACTCACAGCAAGATGGAGAAGCGCCATGTAAGCTGGGCATCACCTGTTTACTGAATGTTAATGTTTAAGAGCATAAACAACGCTATGCGTGTGAATTGGGACAGGGAGCCTCTTTAAAAAGGTCGATTAACCTCAGCGTAAAGGTGTACCCCGTAATGATTGAGGTGAGAATGGCGAAACTTGAGCCAACTAACATTGCAGGATGTTAGCCTAAATCAGGGTCGGTAGTGAATCGAAGATTATAAATCTCAGTGCGAAATATAATGGCCAAATAAGTCAAGAAGTAATCCAACTTACTGCCGTGATTTGTTTCTTATATCACGCGTTATTAATTTCTTCTTGTGTGGTATGGCTAACACTTCTATGATTCGATTTCAGCCATCTTTTGATTAAGCCTAGATATCAAGGGAATCACATCAATGAACCATTCCAAGATATTATTGTTCCGTCTTATGAATATGTGATGCAGTGCATAGTAATTGCTTAAGACAGCGGTAATTATTGATTAATTTCTTAGTAATTAGGCGAATTGCATTAATCAAGGTATCCGCTATAATAAGTATGGTTATCGCCCCTGCCTTTAATTAATCTATGTACGGCTTACTTGCTGGCAATAAGCAATATGTAAATTGTAAGAGGCATACGGCAGTCGTTATGGTACAGGTACATCAGATGGTATGTTGTTTGCTACAACGATAATGTTTTTTATTAGTGCCCATTGACACATTTGGCTGCAACGCTCATATGTCACATAACCTGGTTAGTCAAATCATTGAATCTAACCCTGACGTACAAGGTATTTTACATACATCCAAGCAATACGAATGTAACTTTGTGTTATAACCTTGTCATTGATCATGGTAGTATTTACTCCACGCGCTGAAAGAAACCTAACCCTGGTCCTGTCGGTGACAACGGATATCACGAAATTCCGAATGCATGATAAAATCAGTAGAACGTGGTGTAACAGGCAATAGTTCAAGGCTTATGTTAATATACTGCTAATATGTGTCCAGTTAGGCAACTAGGTTTCATTCCTATACAACTTCATTTCGTTTTAGTTTGATCCTACTTGCAGAGTGAAACAAGCTACACTGAATCAGTGAATAATCATTAAATAGCCCTCTGTAAATAACATAGTTTGATCCCTATTTCCTTTCCTAGCTTATGCAAGGTGTACCTGCGAAGAATATGAAGCGTGAGGCAAAGATTTAATCAAGCAAAGGCAATATGCTGCAATCAGATTGATTGAAATGGCACATAGAAATGATCGACAAGCATTGGTATCACTGAAATCGGTTAACTAGCTGCATTATCCATCATTTACATGATTAACAGTAGTAATTGCCTGTTATATACATAATTGACCTTATCAACAGTGGTGGCACAATTAAGCAGTAATCTGTCCGCATTCCCATAGTCAGTGATGCAATTCATACAATACGCAACTAGCACTAAATTGTCGCATACGTCTCAAAGAAAGTTGCATATAATTAAAAGAAAAGACCAGATTGTTAACCTACCTATTGCAATGATTTCTTGATAATGGCCATATTACGCGTTAACTATTATCGAGTTGATAATCTGTCGCCATTGGATTGTGTGGAGGCAGTTAAGACCTTGTTGCTGATATGGAAATAACAAGTGTGCCTTAGGTCGATTGAAACTCACAAAAATAACCGTATTAATTTACATTTATCTTAGCTGCTGAGAATGTTTGATACAATTGCTAGGTTTCGTGTGCTGCTGATGGACAGGCTAATTATTTGGCAACGTTATATAAATACGCCTGATTACACAGCTGAATCAATTAAATTTGCTCTTTTAGTGATAGGTAGCATATTTGATGGAAAACTTATTTTTATGACCTAAACTTGGGTCATTCTTCATATCAATCAGATGATAATGTCAGTCCGAATAAAAGACATATCGGAGACAAAGTCAACTAATCGTTTGATTCTCAGGTAACATGTTGCCTGAACATAATGGAGTATTATATAGAGAGCCTTGACATTGATCATTATTAACAATGATTGATGTGCCTTAGTGCTATCTTATTCATATATGTATGCCATTGTATGAAGGTTGCGTGTCTTGTTAATGACTCTTCAAAACCAGCTGAGCCTAAAATGAATTTAGGCCTTTGATCAATAATTTGTGCTGCGTCGGTGTAAGAATTACTTGGGTCAACATCTGATCATAACGACTGAACCGTAAAATGTCTACTTCTCGGAGCACATAGCTCAAGTTTAATCAATAAACGCAAGTGCATATTGGGACACAGCTTTTAAATTCCTTGAGAAACTTTATATCTAGATATTTCAGATCATGAATATTTTTTTATGAATGTGACATAGTTATCCATAACTAACGGATGGTTTTGACAGACAATGGCCACGAAAAAACAAGCTCAAGATAAATACAAAATGATACCCGCTGTAGTTCTTGAAAAACAAAATTTGCCCGAATCTTATTAGCACGAATTACTCTTTGATAAATGTGAATTGGTCAGTTCTTTTCGTGAGTTACGATGCTAGGGTCATGTGTGCATGTTACTCCTGTCGGCAGCATAAATGGCGAAGCACCCCGTATAAATCTTACGTTGCCACGCACCATCAGTGATTATAGCATGAGTACTGTTACAGTAGGGGACAACTTAACGGGTTGTTCATGTTTATGTGGATGCTAAAATGTTTCAGAGGCCGAATCTGTTTTAGTTGGATATACAAACATGAGAATGTATGCATCTACATAAGCGCCTAACAGAAGACGACATGTAAAAATGTACAAGTACCATTATGAGTAATTCAGTGTTTGTTTACAAATCCTGTCAGATCTACTAATATATTGTGAGACTCTTACTAGTTATTGACAAATGTCCAAACATTTTACAGCTTGGTTAAACCGTCAATGTACGGATAGCAATCAGAGGTGCTTTGTAAATTGGCACTCTTGTTCGACAGAGTTACAATATATTTCGCGTTGCCTCATCATAACGACGGAGAACAAAAACAATGGTAGATGTATGCGAAATATATATCACGTTTTCCAGCAAGGCAGCGCTCCAGGTACGGATCCGGGATTCTACGCCAGAAAAGCTGTATAGTTTTCCTTTGATATCACGCTGCATAATCTATATACCACCGTGTACACGGAATGAATTGTGCTACCTAACCCTGCCATCCTCGATAACTTATAATTTGGCTGATATTGACTGAATATTTGTATGTACTGTAACAAGATTATCTGTTTGCATTGGGAATAGTGACGACGCGCTATGAGTTGTTCGGTTGATTTTATCCGCAACATAGCTCAAATAGGAGAATATCCAAAATTGAGGGATGCCTGCAGAACACATCATTTGTCTGGTTAAAAAACGGGGCATTCCTCGGATTAAAATTATTTTCCCTACATTAAGCATTTTATTGAAGGTGCAGAAACAGAAAACCTGATAATGTCTCATTTATTTATGAGTGTACTTACGTAGGTGTTCAGCTAATGGTATGTTTCTTTTGCATATCGTGAATTTGCAAGGAAAGAATATGCAATGGATGTAAACCAGTCGTTATGTCGTTGTAACTGATTAGTGCTCCGACAGGATGGAGTGGTCTAGGACTGTTAACACAAATAAGAAGGCTGTGTGGCTTTTATCATACGTTCAGTGAGGTTTTCAGGCAGTCAGCTACATATATGCTTAGATAAATCCTGACCATTGTCGTTTGGGATTGATTTCAACATCAAATATAACATTTACCGTGAAATTAATTGCCCGCAAGCTTTATCGACCATAGACCAGGTCTGCTATATTCAAACGCAAAATATGTAGTTAGCTAAATTCATCATTACGCTGTTATTCACGCCATGACCTATAGAGACACATGGCAACACCAACCATTCAATCATCGGTAGACAAAAGCATGTCACCTCTTCTGATGATACAATTGCGCATTCTAGATGGGTAGCCTATAAATAAAGGAACATGATTTACAACTGTGAGATAAACTCATTCTAGATGGGTAGCCTATAAATAAAGGAACATGATTTACAACTGTGAGATAAACTCATGTCTTCGTTTGAATTGGTGATATTAGCTGTGTAATAAATATCAGTAGCAGCTAAAAGAGGAGGATGGTCCATTTCAAACATGGAGCTTGTTTCTATAACAACTATGTATAGCTTTGAGATTGGTAGCTTAGCATCATACACTGTAAACGGCTATCCAAGGTGGTGTTGGTTCCTCTTGTGTTAATGGTTTCTTCATCCATGGAGGTTGATGTAGCCAGCAATTGAAGGGAGTCGAAGTAATAGATGCGTTTTAGGCGAGTGATCTGTGGGGACAGGCCATAAGCTTCCGATGTCAAATCTATCATTACATAGATTATGGGAGAGGATATAGTTGCTAACTAGAGAGAGAAATGTCTACTGCAAATTTCAATGAAGTATTGCTGATATCATACGTGAATAAAAAGTCGGATCATAGATGGAGGATTCAGTTACCCCACACAAATATTGTATGACATCTGCATTTATTGTGGGATTTTTTCATCGAAGCACACTGCAATGGCGTAGTAATGACGCATAACAATGATGAAATATATTTATCATGATGAGTGTTTTTTGTTTACTCCAACATATCACAGCATTCATCAACTTTAGGTGACATTGAATTGGTTTAACTTATATTTTTGCCTCGGTCACATAATGTGTCTTTTATTGAGAATTCGATTGCAATTAATGTTGATTAAATAGCAACCATTGATATTGGATTACGAAAGTATATAGCTTTAGCGAGTATATCGCTTTCTCAATAATATATCCAATCAAAGATCAAATTCGACGAAGCAGGTGTGTTTGCAAGAATAAGTTGGTTACTTACTACTGACCGATCCATTGTTAGGGATATGTCATAACCCTGTTGTTGTACTAAGCTCAAGCTATACAGAATATGTACTGAATGTACCAACGATACGTGTGATTTACAGAGGGGGTCAACACCTACTCTCTGATCATTCATTCGGATCAATGGGTGTGACAAGGCCGCACGTGATCATTTTATCAACGCCTCACCATTGACGTTATAAGACTGATCAGCGGCTTAGCTCAGATTTCTAGCCGAGCCAATAAGTCCTTCTTTGACCCTTTTCAGCATCTTAGGGCCTCGTCTTAAAGTGACATACTTCAATGATTTGTTGTCATCCGACATGAGCGTATGTAATTCACACCAAATGCTCCTACAGAATGTTATCACTACAGAATGTACGACAGAACCCATCGGACTTTTTCATTTATAACTGTGAAATCGTTTATGTTCTCTAGTAAGAGTAACTTTTGGGAAACGTGCTTGCACAATAGTGTCAATCCAGACCCGCCAGAGATATATCTGACGTGACCAAGATATCCAGCGCACGATGATAGCGACCAATAGTATGAACTCTGAGATGACACTAACTTCATGCATAACAGGTTAGTTTTGTGCCACTTGGATATAATGATCACTTTCTGCCTTCGTCTGTGTCTACCTGCTGGTAAAACGAGCTCAAATGCTTTCGTCGTGCATGGTCTGTTTTCCACTGACTTAGAATTATCTCATTATCAGTGATGGCAAAATACAGCATGTGTGAAGGCACCGACGGGGATGCAGCAACATTCATACAAAGCACAAGATGGTAAAAGGGACTTCTCTTGTTACAAAGAAGCGGTGTTGCTGGGTAATGCGATGCATGTTTCTTATTACTCGTTGTTATTTGTTCACAATGATGAGCGGTTATACTGACACCACGTGCAGCAATTCATTATTCCGGGCAGTCATTTGGTTTCCAACTACTTCCGTTTTCTCAGAAAGAATTCATCTTGAATTGAAATCCTTGCACCTCCCATATACCGCCACTCGATTGACATAAACCTTTACATTATTGACCCTTACTCGACCGATGTTATCTATTTAACCTGACCGCAATTTTGTAAAATCCGACCTAATGATAATGGTATAAATGACAGCGCCCATGAGCACTAGAGGCTCAATCCATTGTAGATGTCCCCAGATCTCTGTCAGCCAAGAGTGCGTCATCGGCATGTGTCACTTAACGTTTTTTGCATTTTACAAAACGGATTATCTAATTTTAACTGTTGGAACTGAATTAATTGACACCTCGTCGATTATATTACATAATCTGTTTTCTTACATTATTTATATAACAGCAACAACAACTGAATAAGAAAGAAACAATTCTAATATCCACTGATGTCCACAATGACCTACTGTTAGATATTGAACGCATATACCCGTACTGGGCCTGGTGTGTTTCTGAGCATGTCTCGTGATGACACCATGGTATATGGACAGTATCGGACGATGACGAGGATTACATTAACATACTTTCCAAAGGATCCGCCGTGTGGCATCAAAGGCATAAAACCCCTCAGTGCAAACGCGCAGCTGTTCAATCCTTAGGGATCACGTATGCTTTACGACATAGCCCGGCTGTTGCAGCTCTTTACCATGAATGTGATCCGAAAAACAATCACGTCCATGTGAAATAGCGCAGTAAAGTCTCGCGAGAGAGCGTTGTTTGTTTGGTCACTTAACCCACTTGGTGATATTGCTCTATGTGAACAGATCACTTTTGACCATGTTTTCTCTGTATATTTCAGTTATTTTTCCAGCAATTTGCAAAGATTGTGATGAAAATATCAATATATTTATAGAATAAATCAACTTCAACTACCTTATCATCTTCATCATCATTGTCTCAATAAGCACTCTTGATTGAGTCATTTACGTTTTTAGTCATTAACATTTTCATAATTGCATTGATATCATGTACAGACTGCCGTCTGTTTATTAAGTTTGAACAATCCTGCGTTTATTCAGACTTTAACTATAAATATTCAACCAGAGGTTTTCTCACAGCAGAATACTGCCGCTGTTTTTAAACAAACTGCACCTTTGACAGGTGGACGTCTTGTTATTCATGCAATCATGTGTGCTTTTGCGTTGGATGCCAGTGGTTTTCTGTATGACTTGTACGTTATTACTCGACTATTTGTTTCTATTGATATACAGTGTTTTAATAGACGGCCTTGTGCAAATATCGATACCAGCAACATGTCCTAATGCTAATTGCAGTAAGCGTTGATGAGATTGAACGCCGAACAGCGCAACAATAATTGTAACTGTGTTATAATACTATTGTGGCTCATACGTTCTTAAAAAGCCTCCCATCTTAATTATCAGCACGAGAGCCAGGGTTACATCACACCACTCTTTGGAGGGGTGTAACCTTAAAACAAGCGGGTTCACCCTCCAAGTGGACCCGTCGTGTCACGTGGGGATTGTTTTAGCCTGGCCTATCTCGTGGACTGGTCAAGGGTCACGGGAAAGGAAGTCCCGGGACACTTTATAAGGAACACAGATGGGTCAGGTACGGGGAGACCATCCAGTCAGAGGCAAGATTCAGACCGAGATTTCCAGGGAGCTTCATTGTTGAAACTTAAATTAATCGAATAAGCAACTCTACCCCAGGACTCACGTTATTTCTCTCTGGCTAGTCCCTTCTCCAGCAACTACAGGCAGTAAGTAACTTTACAAAAACGAAGGAGCATCAAAATAAGAAAAGCCTGCTGTTGAAACGTTAATACAATAATGCCGTGGTGGTGCTGTAACACGGCCTATAACACGGTATGATATATATGTATGCAATGGTTCCGAAATGGTATGTATGTCTGTTACGATGGCGACGACTTCTCGTGTCCGTAAAGTGATGTCAATATGTATCCTTCCTCACAGGTGACTAACACGCATATGGTAACACGAATTATCAAAACCTACCAAGGAAATCTTGTCGCAAATTAAACACGGGTAAAATCAAGGGGACGCTGGAATTGTTATGTCCGAATCAATAAACGTATTGAAGATAGTTTTCATTGGTTGGGGCAGTCTCTGTTTTTTTGTTGATGTAGAGAATATGTCTTTTTGGAATGTTTGTACAGGCATATATTGACGACATTGAAATCATCAACAAACATGATTTGATGAGAGAACTGTGTGACGGCTGGAAATATATAATTGAAGCATGAATACATGCAGCTATAACCTACTCAGAAGATAAACACTAGTAAAACTTTATTACAACTTATTGATTTTCTTCAATTGGTAATAACTGGTGCCGCTCACAGTAAACATATGCACTACCATTAAAGCAGACACCTATGGCTAAGTGGTGAGCAATCCCAAGGTGTGACTGACGAACTGTTTACTAATGTTTATGGTTATCACGGTAAGTGACGATCCAGTCGATTGAGTTGGCTCAATTTTATCATGCTGGAACTTTGTCCAAGCGGCGTGGGCTACACAACCCAGTCATGGCAACGAGTTTTTACCAAGAGGACGGTGGCATTTAAGGGAAGCTGTCCATGCATCCAAATCATAGTCGCAACGTCACCTCTTGTGTGCAAGAGTCGTTAAACATCTTCATTGATGTCCGCACTGAGCAATACGCAGATTCTTATATTGGATGCTGACGATCAGAGTTTTAACCTCCTGCTGTGTACAACTTGTGTAATGTTTATTTCTTGTGATGGCATGTAATTCAGTGGGTGATCTACTCGTGGTAAGAAACATTCAATGGGCGTATACTTAGCTAAGATACGTATTCTGCATCATCAGACACAATAGGTTGTTATAAAACGATTGCATAAGAACATTCAGGCTTTCTCTTTGTATCAGAATTATTTTTGGAATGGCGATCAACAACTCGCAAGATACGAACGCATGATATAGTTAAGAAACTAATTATCTTAAATGCTGTACAATTATTATGATTAATTCTAGAAAGTATTCGTCATATCACATCTGTACATGTGATACTTGGTAGCAGAAACATTCGTCAAACAATTACATTACAATCCTGGTAAATTTTAACCTTTACTGTTAATGTTACGGTCGTACTGTTATCTGAAAGAAAGTAACAAAATAAATTATGATTGACAAGGGATTGAAATTGGATTGTTTTTTGTATTTACAAACCGTTTTTGGTATCCTTTATTTTTCGTTGCCAGTACAGTTCTGCACATATTATACCAACTCTGACATATTAGACAGGCACTGCAATACGCATTATCGTCTTAGATATTTAATCCCAATTTACCATTCAATGTCTTAGCTGTATTCTGATATAAGTTGGCAAATCAAACACTACCCCAGAGCAATTACATGCAACTGGTCCGATTCTGTACGGATCCATGCGGCTAGATATTACCGTTTTCATACCACTTTCTTGTTACAGCAACATGAATTGGCCCAGACAAATCCTGTTCTCCTGCTTGCACACTAAAACAAGGCAGCCGGGTATACCTCGTATTGCTAACTTTTATACGGAAAGAACGGCATAACCCGGAACGAATGACCAGATATTCAATATTTTAACAGATAATATATACACATACGCCTGGTAACCTCATCTGTAAACTGTCTCAGGGGTAAAATCCATGACAAGACTCGTCATGCAGGTATGCCGAGTATTTAAGTAGAGTACACCACCGACAAGCTATGCAAAACACTAATTTAGCGCATTATAGTTAAGTAGATTGAACTAAACGATGACTAAGATTTCACGATAAAAGTCATTTGTGCTTGAGCTAGATCATTCGAGATGATAATCAGACATAGTTTAGTAAACATTCTCTATACGGAACCATAATGAATCTTCATCAAAAGCTTTTAGGACATTACATGGTTAATTCATTAATGTGGCAGCAGTTTGTCCCACAAAGAGACCACTGCATTAATACGGCCGAATACTGATAGAGCAATTGAAAGCGCATTAGTTTCAAGCTCATTTCACTGAAGTCTGTACGAATTATGCCAACAAATAATTTCCATTAGAGTAGTGAAGCACCTAAATAACACAAATTTCCGCCGAGTTATCAATTCAACATTACATACGTATTTTCTTCTACGTTTAGCATACATGGAATTATTGAGCAACGGCACTTGCCATTCTGTGCACATCAATGGTGTTTATATTTTCTCACGGCGACAGTTTGCATAAATACCCTTCTTGTAATATTATAGCGTCACAATCGCGTCCATGGGAATAGAGTATGTGACTGCTATACCTGTTTATAAATGCATAAATTATTGGCTCTACAATAATGGCTCGTAATTTTTAGTTTTTGCATTTGTACTTCCTCTCTCTCTGACAAGTGGACCCTAAAGGCGATGACACACTATTGCAATAGTTGATTTGGCTCTTAAACATCAGCCAAACAAACCTTTTCTTGAGTGCTGCTAATATAGAACTTGAGATTTAGAGTGCACGGGGAAAAGTCTAATGACGCATTTACGGTGATATATGAAACTGATTCGATGATTAGGATCATAAGTACCAGCAGCACCTACAGCCTTGATAATTCAAATGGTCCGTTATGTATTATCCGTGTCCAATGTTACATCAAGCGTTACACATGCCGTCACTGAGCGCCTGATATGGTAAATGACTATCCATCAATCATAGTTATGCACCTTCAATCATTTCGGGACTTACATAAATGTTTACCAGTGCAATAGATGAGACGAGATAATACAAGTTCTGTCTGATTTGTTAATGAAAACCGCTGAACACCCAAACTTCTGGGTAAGTAGATGTAGAAGATGCAGACTTAGTTACAAAAATCGTGATCTGATATAAGCAAACTCACATCCTGCATTCGCCACAGTGACCGCCATCTCAACGCTGGTTAACTGGGTGGCAGCGTTTTCATATGTTAAACTTTACAAGGACTTGCTTACAAGCCGTCCATCACAATCCAGCAGGATGAGAACATGGCAAATTTGATTTTCTTGTCGTTAGTTGCAAAGCCAAATACGTACACAGAATGCAAGAATAATTGTAAAAATATAGTAACAACCTAAATGCATTCACAGGAAATCGCATGATAAAATACAAAAACAATTATCCCACGAGACAAGTGTTGCAATGATACGATACTAGGTTTCCATACCTCGGGATGTGAGGTACTCTTATTGATTTGCTACATTTGCTGCAATTTATTAATGCGTAAAAATGAATGCCTCAATGCGTTAAAATGTTTAAAAATGGTAAACCTTGCCTGAGGAGAAGTATAAAATGAGAATATGACTATCATCCAGCGCTCCTGATGAATTATGGTGTATATAATTTGTCTTTGGTTTAGGACAACTGCCGATGGCTGTTAAACTTTGCGTAGACTGAACGTCAACACAGTCTATATTGATTTAGAAACACTGCAGTTATTGAATGTTCCTGAAATGTACAGACACAAGCGCGGTTACATCGTCAAAGTAAAACTGGACCTCACGTGGCGAATAATTAAGATTGACTTCATTCCAATCAATATCAATAACAACGTGTGCCGTTGTCTTCGTGGGTTTGCCTAATTTCGTCACAGCCATCGAGCTGACAACAGAGCAACCAAACTCGGTGTCCTCCGTGACGTGGTCGGCCTATCAATGCTGCAATACGTGGCTTACAGTATTACCTGGAGGAGTAGTGTAGGTAATGGGGGAATTACGAGGGCTTTCATATGGACGCAACAGATTTGTCCCAGTTGCATTGATTTTTATACCACTCGCATTAATTTTTCTCCCACTTCAGCAAATTATAGTCCACTTTGACTATTTTTTTTTATCAAGAGACCCAAAATTTTTGGGTACGTTTCGTACACTTTGACTAATCTTACCCAAATTTTCCATTTTGACTCATCTTTGGCAGTTTCGTATGCGCGGGCCCTTTGTTCCAGTGGTCATATAGGAGCCAAACACTCCATGCGTACCCCCTATAAGAGATATACGAGTACATAGGTACACACCATGCCAAGAACAACCCTGACACGAAGGCTATACCGAGATATGGTCTGGAGTTATGTCTGTTTGTGCAGCAAAGGAGAAATACCGCATTTCGCAAGCAAGGTACGTAAAAATTCGTGGAACGGCCCCAGAGGTACCACCTCCAGACAACCTGCCTGTTCCACCCCAAGACTCCAAAGGCCGCCCAGCACTGCCATCTTTTGAAAAACGGTTTGGTTTCTACGAACGATACCTGATACTAAAGGATTTTCTAGAAATATATCTTGCAAGCTTCCAAGAACAAGTCCAGGCAGGCCATATTCTCGACTTTGTCTACCTGTACAAGTGGGGCCCCAGCAGCGGCAAGCTTCGTATTGTTTCTTCAAGGGCCTGAAAAGCAGACAAAACACCCCGCAAATGCAATGGCGATTTTCTCCAAATAGGCCCATCTCCAAGGATCTTCGAGAATCAAGATAGTACTTGCAAATGTGGGGCAACAGACCACTGCGTCAATAGTGACCTCCTTCGTTTATAAAAACAAAAATGCTTTCTTCTAGGAAGGCGATTCGAACCCCGGTGTGGGAGGAAAGGGGTGAGATCGCCGAAACATAACCACTGAACCACCTTGGGACGCTACAAACGTAGAGTAATAGTGATTAGATTGACTTGCTTAAGGAAAATCCATGAAGATGAAAATGAACAAAATGATGGAAAAAATCAAAAAAGCGAAAGATTATCCTACAGAATTTTACAAAATTGCTTAAGAGCTTTGCAGACAATGAGATGGATATCTATTATTGTGACCAGGCACTCTTTATTGCAGAATGACAGGATTAACTCATACTGGGATAAGACTTCCGCAGTGGACCAAATTGCTTCGAGGCAAATATGGTTCAGTGGATTGGTCATGCCATCCACACTCAGTAATTTTAACTGCAATTTAATCAAAGGTTGTTGCAACGTTCAGTTTCTGTTACAATTACTGCCCAATGACAAGGTGTAAATATTTCAGAATGCTTAATTGCTTGCAGGGGTATACATCTTAATGCGATACTATGTGCACATGTTTATATCAGCACTCTGAGCGGAAAATGTTGCAGACAGCCTCAGGTTATATAGGGCGATGATTAAAAGTTTAAGAGATAAACTAAGATCCATGTTAGTATACTGGGACGAATCAAGAATTCATCCAGTGTGCGGCATATCAAAAGCAAAGTCTACTACTTATCATTGGGTGCTCCTGTAGAATGTTGTGATAATCTGCCATCGACTTCATGTGAATGCAATATTTCGATGACAAACGCAATACGCGTTCATTAATATTGGCAGAAAGTGTCCCCAATACTACGGATTAGACACAGTTTTACCCATAATTCACAATCAATGCACTGCCTCGGCGTTCTCTGGTTCAGTGTTTTTCTTCTTATTCTTAGCTGCGAAAGTGGAAGAATAATTTTGGATATCTCACTTTGAGAACAGATGCAGCATGAACTCTGGTGCAAGATAAAGAACACATTCGACGACACTGCATAGCTACAATCTGCTAAGCCAACGGGTTAAGTTGATAAGTATTACCAGCTTAGAATGACCTGCGATCAATGCAGTGTAGCTTGTGCGTGAGTTAGTGGGAGGGGGCATTCATAAAGTGATGAAGTCAAGCCAAAGGCCAGAGAAAAGCTGGGTTTTGTGGGCTCAATCGATATCTGAGCTGGTGATATGATCTTTCTGCAATCACCTTTCTCTCTCGTCTGCTCTGAAACCTGTAACGAGAGTGCGATAACTGCCCCCTATATTACTTACATCTACTTACGGTTTGGGATTGAATCTGAGCTGTCGGGAGTTCAAGATAAATGGTGTTGACGCAAAATCACGAAATAGCAAGTGAACTCCCTTTCAAACGGTTTTATGCGTCTTCACTGTATTAAACTCTCGCCGGTGCAAGGTACTCACTTCAGTCTATTGTGTATACATTTCACATGAAGTGCCATACTACGAACCATATTCATTCCGTCCCGGCTTCTCTGATATACTCATATATGTTGATTAAGCTTAAAATAAACATTTGCAAACGGGATCTTCTAAGCAAAGCGTTAGTTACAGTGTGAAGGCAAGAACAGCTAGAGATGATCGATACACGTACTGTGTTGCTCCACATTCACATCCGTCCTCACAATACATACGCCTCATGATCGTGATAGACGACAGCGACTATGGGTGACCATGATGTTGCCAAGCAACACATCTATTCAGGGACGTGCAAGAGATTATATGCCAGTTATGCCGTACAGTTGTCGCCCGATATATTGGCCATCGCACCATGGGATGAACCATATTTGCCTAAAATGATACCCCTGATAACTCTTTTGACTACTACTGACAGCGTGTAAAATGTGTCTTCACCTATCGTGGGTAACCTGTGGTCGATCAAGAATATATCCATATAACATTCTGGTAAAGTGAACACTAGAATAAGGAAAATGAACGACGATGGCGTTATTCAAAAAAATTGGTGCACGAAAGTTTATTTGGAACCTTTCATAGCCATGAGGCTGTAGCACGAGCTAACTTAGCAATATATGTCATTCACGTGGGATAAATCTGATTTACAAGACTACACCTGATCATTCTACCGATGTCATATCTTTTAAATTATGGGACTGATCGGCACATATATACAAGCCGAGGAAACGTATTCGTTTTCGATCTTCATATGCGTCATATTGCTTTCATCTAAGGGTGTAGTTATCTTGCATGAACCTCAGTTACTCACAGCAAGCTGACTGGTATCACTGGTGCTATGCTGACTGGTAT
The DNA here is from genome assembly GCA_034190875.2 of Urechis unicinctus. NCBI lineage: Eukaryota > Metazoa > Annelida > Polychaeta > Xenopneusta > Urechidae > Urechis > Urechis unicinctus. The sequence goes on from CM067343.1 coordinate 761,570, forward strand.
CACCCTGAAAAATAAGGCTGCAGACACCAGACATTTGCATTTATGGCAATGAATCGGCCTACGGTGCTCTGACATGAATAACTAACGGGAATTGTGGTTACGCACTTGTGTAAATCAAGCGCAGCCTAATATATCACTTGCATAAGCAACCAATCCTGTGCCAAAAAACCGCGACCAGCCGTTGGAGCTCCATCCAAGAAATGGGACAACACGCAGCTCAAATCTGACAGAGACACACAATCGGCCAGTTGTCTGCTATAGCAAAAAATGTTGAAAACAAGTGACCTTCGCCTGTTACATACCTCTCTGCATAGCTAAAATATTTGACCTGAGGCAACATTTTACACCAATGAGGGTACAAATATATATTAGCCCTCTCGCTTGAAATTAAAGTAACAGTTCAAATGTACTGTGATGCATCACAACCCATAAAAAGAATCCACTCCCTAAGATCAGGAACGGTGAGATATGATGTAATCTTGCCGTCTCCTCAATATTTCTGTTGATCACGTCACAATGTATGCACAATATCATCAGTCGCCTCCACGGTATCGGGCATTACATCAATTTAAGTTTGTTGCAACGGACAATAGACGCGCCAGCAGGACCCGACGGTCCAGTCGTATGCATCGTCAGCATACATGTATCAGAGCAAACAAGCAATCTTTTTGTCATTGGAGCTTCGTTGTGTTTGCTCGTTCAACATCTCGGTGTTTGCTGCTCTCTATCGGGCGGATGAAAGCAATTATGATAATAAGGTCTCGCTGGCGGCCGGCTGTAGCTTAGTTAACTAAGATATTGTTATTCGCCTTTATGAGCGGATTGCTCTCTGTTATGATCTTTCACTTTTGAATTCAGACTTTAAATATTTTCCAGCAACATTAGGCGAGGGATTTTGACCAGGTTCTTGTTAGAATCCTGTTCATGGCGCATGCACACTTAAACTCTATTGATGGAGAAGTAGGACTGAGGTCAAAGCGAAACTACGATATTTTTACTGTCTAGGGGCGTCCGTCAAATGAACATTAAAGATCATAGACACAATTCGAAAGAATAATCTTCCATAATGGTATTCATATCAATAGCGGTTACTTTGGAGCACCGTATTCCACAAAAAAATGATTTTAAAGTGTATGTTTTCGTCTCCACTCGTTGCACTTACCGCTTGGCAACGTTCGGAATTATTCGGCCCGTGACGTCACGTTCGCTGCTCGATGCTCGCTGATCACGAAGGTCAACAAACCTCGCCATTTTCGTCGCGGCTCGTTGATGGTTTATAAAAAGTCATCACGGTTTGTTACACTCACAGTTTGGATTATGCCTTATTGTTGTGCGGTTGGGTGTAGAAACGACGAGAGGTCATGTAAGAGTTTCTTTCGGTTCCCGAAAGACCGAAGCATGCATAAAAATTGGATTGTAAAGGTGAAGAGGAAGGAGTGGAAGCCGGCCAAAACTACTGACAGTCCTTTGCTCCGACCACTTTGAGAGGGACGCCTATGAAACAGACCCCGAGCTGCTCAGAAGTCTGAGCTTTTCAAAACAACTTAGGCTTCGCCAAGATGCCATGCCAACGAATTTTAATAACACGGATGTGAATCAGGGTCTAGTGAAACGTCGAGGTGCCTTTGAGAAAAGACGACGTCAACAGGTAAGATAGCTAGCACCATTAAAATTTCATACACATTCATGCTTGTGCCTTTGTGTTTGATTGACCGCAATATTTATTTCTTATATAAATAATCATACGACCCAAATGACATAGCCGTGTTAAGGCTAAGTCACCACTGGTGAAGTAATGCCCCACAGCTCGCTAGCAGGTGTTTCAATGGGATCTCAAAATGCTTGCATGATATTGCCTGTTTATTGTTTAGGGATTTGGATACACTACACATAATTAGCCCATTTACATGAGAAGTACACTTCCCCTTTGCCACTATGGAAGCAAGGTAATTTAATTGAGCTTTGCTGTGACTGTAGTGTGGTATATATTGCAAATATCTGATGAAAAACATGGGTTTGTGCTGGTGCTTATAAAGTTGTGACATGCTGGTGTATTGTGAGCTCATGTAGGCATGCCAGACCACCAGGCTATATCTGCTACTGTTGGTGCTTTACTTCCAGATTACTCCCACCACTTTTGGTTGGTATATATCACAGGATTTGTTGTTCAATATGTGTAAATATGAGTTACACAATAATGTAATGCTGGCATTAATTATGATAAACACATCTCTGGTGTGCCCATAGGGTTGCCATTTATCGATGTAGGTATTATACCAGCACAAAAGACTAAGCATTCCATTTAATGAATCAAAGACAATTTATTACTTATATTTTATTAACTGGTTGTGCTTTAGATTATTTCGACAACCTCATTGAAGAAGTATTTGTGCTCCGTGAGAAATATCCCAGTTACAGACTAGCGAAAGTCCTTTCGGCAGAAAGGAGTGTTCCACCCCCTATTGCTGTTAAACACTTGGGTACAGGTCAAATATAGAATCGATGTCCCTACTTTTTGTATAGCACTCAATTGATTTCCCCTCTTCATCTCTCTGTTTTTAGTGGGCTATGTGGGGTTGGGGCCTCACGCAGCATAGTATATTGGAGCAAATTGTAACGTATGATAATATAAGGATGTACAATGTATAGCTGTACTCATATATCAGTGTTAATAATGTTTTCGGAAACACCGTATTTATCATATCCATTTGAATACCAAACATAACATAGGCGTATAAAGTCGCACCATCAATGCCTATATTCACACAACACATACTGATCCATGGTACGTCTTAACACACAGGCACAGACCCACAGTTTTTGTAAGACTGCATATGCTTGGAACGGGGTTCGAGTGGAACGCTATATCTGTACCCGGGCGTGTCGATTGATGTCATCTTATTGTGCACATAGTAATAACTTGCGAACACAGCTAAATATTAATCTTACTATTGAGATTCAAAATAATCTCTCCCAGACGGAGAATCAAACGGCGATGAGAGCGCTGAATCCTAACTAATTGTACATCTGGGATGCAGCATGGCATGTCTGAGCATTACCATCCAGGCTCATTGAATGCAACAGGCATTGGTCGGTTAGGTAAGGTAAGTAAAGGATTTAAAGGCACACCAACACTGATGTGTTATATGGTGCCATGAAAGGTTAACCGATAAGATTGACCTGATTTAGCAGTCGCTTTCTATGATTAATGAAAATGGAGATGGAAAGCTTAAAATGGAAACGATTCTCCTGAGGCAAGTCGCCACCAGCCGATTAACTAAACCAGGCCATTCCCGCTACAGGATCCCATTGTCCATCGACACGAGTCGCAACCCACGGCTAACAGGTTGCCTCCTATTAGTCGCCTCCTACGCCATGCATAAGGATACAGTGGACCTATTCTACCCACAGAGGTGGTGTGGGGGTGGGGGGGGGGGGGGTGGTCATTTCTCGGTATTTTTAAGTCAACCAGTTGATAAACTAATCTCATCACGCAGTTTTACAGTTCGTGTGCATTGTTGTGGTAAAATACATCTCTATGTTAGTTCATGTTATGGGACCTACCCTTCTTTACGTTCCTTCATGCCACCATGTGAATTTCAATTGATGCTGATATCTATTTTTGCGTTCATCACTGGAATTATGATATTATAGATGAATATTAACGTAAATAATCCTCAAGACAACATCAACAAGCAATGTATGTGGCCAACCACAAACTCCGATGCAACTGGGTAATGTCGCTCAGTGAGATAACATACTGAGCAACATTGCCTCAATATATCCGATTCGCAAAAAGATGCATCAGAGCCATGGGCGCTAGCACTTCAGGGGGTTTGACAAGCGTAACATCTTAATCAAAAAGTCACATCGCTTTTCAAAGTGTCATGAACCCTATAATATTATATCATTTCATTTCATATCAACTTTGACCACAAATATAATAGATGTTGATTGAATGATAACCAGTTGAGGCTATATCATTGCGATACGTCATAAAGGCAATCAGCACCAGATGTGTGACGATATGTGTTGCCATACGTCTGAGAAGAGGGTGGCCCGTTAACTTACACTGCACTATTATCTTGGTAGTTGTTTGAAGAATTCGAAATGATTTCAAACCACGTTTTGCCACAAAACAATTTCCACAAAGCAATTAATCTTACATTCTATATATAACAAGACAATGTATATTTCATGTTATTTCAGACAAATATTTGTGCACAGTTTGTGTTCATCGTTTAAAAGTTGTCAAGCTAGTGAATTCTGCATGATTATACATGCCAATATTAACCACATAATGGCGTAAGCCCTTACCATAGCTCTAGTCAACACAATGCACTTTACAGCAGGATCCTCCTGAGCACTTTAGAATATGGTGCGCCTGTCTATATCCTTGTCATGATAAACCATTTGTGACTAATTAATGGAGAACGATTCCATCCAATATCAATGCCATTGACGCATAAACATGATTTAACAAAATACAATTTCACTCTCAAAGGTTTTAACAAAAATATGATGGATATCCAGGGTCGAGTAACCCAAGCACTCTTTGTGAGAAGACAGTCGTTATAGTCCGAAGTCGAGACTAGAAAGATAAGAAAGACACACCGAGGAAAGACGAGCCCTAAGGTCGATCCATCCAGAGTATTGTGTGCTGATTAATCTCAATGTAATCTAACTGCACATTACTGTACGGAGGCCCGATGTATGAAAGTGGATTGCTTTGTACATCTCGCCTTATTGAATTTGATTGCGATGGTTTGGCTGTCACTGTAATATTATGATATTAACCATGTTGCCTTATATCAAATGAACCCCAGTAATGGCCTATTCGTAATGTTGACGGGTATGTCTTGTGAATATTTGATGCGAGGCACAAGTAGCCATAATAATTAATTGGTTTCTTTGTAATTAAGCACAGTTCATTCGGCAAAACTTCACAGACAGTGCATCATATTATCTACAATGTTAAGCGATGTCGTCGTACCTGGCGTCGATAAGATTCTGTACAATCACTTACAGGTAATCATCCTAAGTGTGGTATTTGCAATGGTTCGATAGATCATGTCCAGCTCGGTAGTCATTTGGTCAAAAGGATCTCAAGTAATTACCAAACGTCGCAGTGCGCAGTGACATATTTTGCTATAATATGTGATGGTTAGCTAATGGTCTAGTGTGAGGTTTAAGATGGCATATATTTTAAGTGAGTCGCGTTTCTTTCAATGTATGATTGCATTAATTTTCTGCCGAGCTGAGACACAAGTTGTTCATATTAGGTTAACCCCTATCTTATTCAGTATTACCCAGGATGACATTTTGTAATGTTTCTGTACTTGATCCTTGCCGAGTTGGCCGTCCCTCAGAACGGGCAACCTAATGATGTTATCTAGCTGTGCAGATTTTAGGATTTCGCATCTCAGCGAGAAAACGGGGAGATGGAATAATTCTGTGACTTTCCGATTAGGAACACGCTACCAGATTAACGCTGAACAAAGCCCTTGTGAGAATATCCCTGCTGTAACACTCGCGATGCGTGCTGGTTATGATGCTCTTCTGTACTCATGCCATGTTAATGTCGTGCTGCTCGGCGAGGCACTTTCGCCCAATCGGAAGAAAGCAGGATGACATTGAGACACTGTCGCAGTTATCGTATGGCTAGCTGTGCGATAAATGCAAGCTTAAAGTGATATCTGAAAATTACCGAGCACTGTTAAATGAGAGGAGGTTGCATTGCTGTAAGTCTTATTGTTTGCTTGGTTAAATCTTAGAGGATTTCACTAAGCTGGTCGTTACTGGGTATCCGATAGATGTAATTTATGCGCATATAGGTGGGTCAGTAAACTTTCTGTCATCGGTCAGCTAGCACACATATGCAGCTGTCATTGACAATTGTATGTCTCAGTAATAGAAGAGAGAAAGTTAGGGTAAATGGTGCACAATCAGATTTAACGTAAAATACAGTGTCTCTTACGGGGGACTAGTTCTCGTCTCAATATGTATATTGATAATGTCATTGGATAAAAGGATTACTCATGACACTAAACTATCTTTCGGAGTTTATAGCAACGACTTGGCTCATGACTTATAACTTAGCATGAATAAGGGTTCAAACTAAGAAAAATATTGGCAATTGGTTTTTAACTCATGAAAATGTTTGGTACTTCAGATAAGTAAGAAAAACGAAAAGTTTGAATTCCAAAGTGTAGTCCTGCTGAAGAGAACGGGTCAGAGAAAGGGAAGTTTGTTGCCATAATTGTTAACAGTGTTTCAGATGAAGCTAACAGAGCAGCCACTGCAACGACAGAGATACCACTCTGGATGATAAGCAGATCTTTCAATAATCATACCAAGTGGGTATATTTCGCAGTAGGTTAGGCATTTTACAGACCCAATTATACATTAATTATCTATTATATTGTAGACGCTTGTTACTGTAAAAGAAGATGGTAACATCAACGGACTAAATAATTGCGGCTAACTTAAATGATATTAGTGAAGAGTAGTTCAGTAATTCTATTCTGTTTATTCAAACGAATGGGAGCAGTCATTAATCTCATATTTACTTCTTAACGTGAAACACATTCCTTTGCAAATTTGTAACCTAGTTAAGTTGACTCAGGTGCACATTGTCTGGGACAAGAAGCCCGGGGAAACAACCAGTCAAGGAGCGAGTTGCGTATAGAAGTCATTTGTGACAGCACAATCCTTAAACAAACTATATATATATTCCAACATGATATAGATTTGGTATAGAATATGATTTCATGTGGCGCACAAACTGTCCCCCCTGATCGGTAGCTATACAGTTTGCTTTACTGATTATCTTAAGGGCCGTCCCCGACGACCAATTTGCCGTTACAAGCGATCAAATGCAAACTTTGTAAAAAATTTGTATCAAATGTGAAGTGATGTGATGAGTACAATGTAGATGTACATATAAGCGAATGTAGATGTAAATATAAATGAAGTTACAAACCGTCAACGCCATTATTAAGCAAAGAAATGGTACAGCGTTGATTGTAGGTTTGATAAACATGTTATTTGATAATATCAACAGGTTTTTGTATATTACTTTAAATATGTTTGTTTTCATGAGAATTTCCTTTTGCCTCTTGGATGAATATAGAAAAGTTTATTAATTGATTAAAACCTGGTATAATCCCATTTTACATGATTCTTCTCAGACAATGCATACTCATACTGGTGTAAGGTGGTGTATCTGGCTTCTCTAGGCAAAGAAGAAATGACGCGACTCTTTAATGTGCCTCATACATAAAAGATTCCTAATTCATTCAATCCATCAATTTAATTATATGATTTATTTCTAGATACATACTGCAACTGTGTGCTATGGAATCGATTGATGAATTAAACATGATCTTTATACAATTGATCCGTTTACTTTACATTTGGCGCGCTGGGCTCGCTTGGGCTTGATATTATTATGGTTGCCATACCGATAAGTTCCATTTAATGTAATCACGTTCTCTTATCAACGATAACCCCACTTCGACAGGCTCTAAGCAGTTCTATAATAACAGCAAGTACTATACGACCCTTTGCTGAACGAGGAAATTGGTTTTAATGCATTGGCACTTTGAACTTTAACAACATGGCGGCTCGTCTGTTGTAAATCTCGGTGCACGGACAGTTTATAACAGTTTTCACATTGTTTGAATAACGCTGTAGCCATGTAAACTGGACTATTAAGAGCGTAAAAGCCACAGGATCAAAAAGCATAAGAGGCTGGGTGGAGAAATCACAAAACATCACTAACTGATAAGAAAACTTATATTTTTGTGGCCAAGCCTAGCTATTACATAACAACGCATATGCCGAGAAAAAGTGCGAAAACCGGTATGGATCAGGACGAGTTCACGAAAGCCTTTATTAAGGCTCTTAAAGAAGATTCCGTCGCCCGCATTCTGAAATTCACAATTTGTGATGACATAATGGCTGAAATTAAACGTCTCAACGAAGCCCTTGAACAGAAAGATCAGCGAATTCTTAAATTGGAAAAGAAGGTCGTTGAGCAAACTGCCGACAACCAAGAACAGTATTCGCGGCGAAATTCTCTTAGAATATTTGGCATTAAAGAAAAAGAGAATGAACACGTCCCAGAAATCGTGGACAGATTGATTAAGGACGAATTGAAGGTGTGGGGCGATCGACCGCTCACATATAGAGTTGGGAAGAAACGTGAAGGGAAATCGCCGAGGCCTATACTTGTGAAGTTCTCAACATACATGGTCCGCAATAAAATCTTCAAAGAAAAGAAGCTACTGAGAGGCAAACAGATATTCATAAATGAGGATCTCACACAGACACACAGAAGAGAGCTTCACTTCTCTACCAGGCAAGGCAGTTGAAGAAAGAAAGAAAGATCCTTGACTGCTGGACTTATGACGGTCAACTTCTGATCAAGAACCTACAGGCCAGAATTATACCGATCAATGGTGAAAAAGAACTTTGTAATATTTAACCGGCATCACAATGTTTCTGTGATTCTTTTATACGCGCTCTGTCTAATTGTTCTGTCATGTCTACCCTGAATGCTTTTTTGCTTTGTTTAATCCCGTTTCAATGTATATTTTTTTATTTTAAAAAATTATATAAACAGAATTCAACGATTACAAAATAGAGGTCTACGAAATTGTTATGCTCATGTAAACCAAATGCATGTTGACGCAAATTACCTTCCAGTGGAATACCTTTTAGACTTATCTATTGTTAAATGTTCAGCATGAAAAAACTCATGTAATCTTCATAATGTAAGGCAGCTGTCAACAAGACTGCATAATGTACCTTTTGCAAACACTGAGCGTGTTAAAAATAGCGTTGTCTACAGAGGGCCATTTATTTGGAATTCTCTACCATCATACCCAAAATCAAAAGAAAATCGTGCATCTTTTAATGTTAGTTTGAAGTAATATTTCTGGAATAACTTCATCGCAGTTATTCATAGGAACGTTTAATAATAGAACAATGGTTTTACCTTGCATATTACTATCACGATGAAATGTTGTGAAAGCATTTTGTTTTATTTAGTCATGTTAATCATTTATATTTATGTCTATGTAGTGAATTAATTGTGCATGTAGTGTTCTTTTGTGTAATTTCGTCCATACAGGACATTGTTTTATTTCGGTGCAAACCGTTCAATTTACCCTTATAAATATGCTAATAAAATAAAGCCAGACAGCGACAAAATAGCGTCTAAGTATGGTATAGGTAATGCCACATCGACAGACAAATCACATATATGCTCCAAATCCCATGCTATGTAATAGATGGTGCTAGCGTCCAAAGCTATAAATGACAAAATGAGATATATTTTTCTCTGGGCCGACATATCATTATCATATTATGACATTCGGAGCTGGGGTAAGAGACAAAATATTTCTTAAACCTTACAAAATACCGTTACTTTACTAGCCTTGTTTTGGGATGTCTCACAAGATCTTGCGGTTCATAACATTGCGGTTACTAAGCCTAGTTTTCTTATCTCAATATAATAATATCATCAATCTCGCGCAGCTCATAACCAGCGCGTATTTTCTATGAGCAGATCATCAATTGCTCTCTGCGGCTGTTATGTTTTATATATGTGCTTTCAATGACTGGCATGCGTCATGAATATGCTGATGTCTGAATTGAGATTAAGTTACAGCTATGATCCATGATGCTTCCCTGGTGATTAATAAAGATTAAGGGAAGCGGAATATTATTAATCGCAGGAAGTTAACGCGGCATGAAGACATACTGGCTGAAGTTAAATAACCAAGATGATTTGATGAATAACTAACCTCAGTTAGATGACTTTAGTTGTATTTAGTAATGATTAACATCCGGTTCGATTAATTATCATGTACGATAACAGAGGAGTTTGCATACCGTGTAAAACATCATCACTGATTTAACGGCTGGGGCTTCAAGGAATCTGTGTGCTTTTTCCAGTGAAATAGTCGAGGTAGCTTGATTTTTCATTCTGGGGGAGATAGATTCTAGTCTATTCTTGTCTATCTGAATAGAATGGGCAAAAGATTTAGTGATGAATCGCAACGTCACGATTCGACAAGCGATATCTTCTAGATCACGTGCCTGATGTTAAGTTTTATATACAAACAAACCCCATGTGACTTTGCATTTCTATCTTCGATAAAATCAGATATCAGGCGAACAATTCGACATATAAATAATACACATACAAAGCAGCCTCTATCGTACACGTTAGTTACTCTAATAACGTCTCTCACACCATTTACGACTGGCAACAACATAGGAAATTATAACTTCTCATTACCGTAAGTGCCATTTTAGTACCCTATCTAAGGAATGTAGTGATATATCTATGACACCATTGTTGCTCTCATACGAGCTGAGTAGCGTCACAAGAACGGCTGATTCAGGGTGGATTTAGCAGAAGCTATAGTTGGCTATACCCCCTGGGATGCTCTGGCAACTATTTGTGAGTGTCGCATTGACAATCTGATACAGCGGGTGACTTTCGAAGTCCATTTTCCGAACAGATGTGTCTTACATGTTGTGCATACAGACCCATGTAGTGAGAGCTAATATCAAGAATCCATGAGATTTGTACCTCTCATGGGGAGCTAATGTGTCGTGTTTTGCTTTCATGTGTATATCTGCATGTTTAATGGCATCTTAATCCACTTTGCATGTATTTCCGTGTTCTTAGTTTTTCGGATTCATGTACACGTTCCAGATAGGAACAAGCAACTGAAACCTATACATCTATGTTAGATTAGATAACTTTAATGTAAATCATGGGTGTATCGTCTGTATCCAAACTGATCAAGAAAATCAGTGACTAATCCACGTGCCACATCTCACCGGTAATATCGACCCACGATGGGCACAGCACTGGCGTCATCGTTTGGCATGCATACAGCACAGTTACATTCTCTCGGAGTGGCCGCATCTACGCCATGGAATGTCGTGTATAACATTATTTTTTCACCTTCGAATCTTATGCGCGATATTTGAAACCCATGTAAACCCAGATGTCTAGAATACTTAGAAACAGAGTTTTTATCTCGCAGCACTGGGGTGATATCACAGGAATAGTTAACCTCCAGACTGGAGCTGACCTACCACAACTTAGACAAAAGTATAAGTCCATAGGTTATTGTATCAGCTAAAGGTCATTGCCGGTTTGTAAGAACTTGACATTGCACATCATTGCACACCAAAGCACTTCTCTATATTCTAACACAATGCATTGTTTTGGCATTTTTTCTATCATATTAGGAGATACAATATTAATTGTTGTTGCTTAGTAGTATGCTCGCAGAAAATACTGATAACATTATTGTGAGTAAGAAACTTAAAGTCACTTTTTAGACTTAAATGCTTATAAGGCGATATCCAATATTTAATGTACTTAACCGTTTACAGGCTATTCACACAATTGTGCACACAAATTTGTTTGAATGTAAAACAATTATACATTCAACTATCATTCAATTTCGAACAAGTACTCGTTTTTCTTCTATGCAGCAGCCAATAAATACTTTTCATCCCATAGCCGTGGTACAGAACGCAATTTAAGATGACATAGCTGTGCGGATTCTAAAATCTGGAATGGTTATTCCCCAGAAAACGAAGCCATTGACATATTACTGACACAGCCCTTCTGAAGTTGGCTATAATGTTTCCTGGCAAGAGAGTCTAAGCTGACGGGGTTTTTTTCGATTTATCATACCCTGACACTATCCAGAAGAGCAACTGCATTATGTGTCATCATAGCCAGCAAATATTTCACTAACTGTATCACACAGAAGGTATGGTTACTGTACGTGCACAGCTACAAACTAATTCAGAATCCACATAACCACCTGCTTCAGAGTCCGCATATTGCTGCATAAAGATTTTATGGAGCGTATGCACAGCTCAGGTTTGAACTGTCCGATGATTAATAATTTTGCTCCAATGTGAGATTTGAATTGCTTAATATATGTGCATCATGCTTGGACAAGATTCATTAATCTGGTAAACAAGCAATACTTTTTGGTCACATATCGCCACAAGGAGGTGTTTACTGGTGTGGTGTGGTAGAGCCACGTTACATCGGATGGGCTATAAACATGTCAAGATGAAAAACATACATTAATAACTCATTCCAAACATACTTGAGTTTGAATGCTAATTGAAAATGCACCCGCGCTCAATCGGAAGCCTATGAATGCAAGCCCCTTTGAAATATAAAAAAGTGCAATATAAACACGGACATCAATTATTCTTTAACCGGAAACTATCCTCGTCTTGGATCGATGTTAATATGGTCTGACGTTATCATTAATATGTAGGCCTAATCGATTTTTGTCTGTTGCAAAATGTGAATCAGACATATGCATTCAGGCTCCTATAAAGGTGCGTTTGTGTGTTCTGCAGAAGAACACGAGCATCATTCTTCTTGCATTCAAGCATATAGGTTAGGCAAACAGAATGCTGCACAGCCGTGTCAGGCAGACCTAAACACATCAGCATGATAGACAATGGCTGCATCGCCGTTGTAGACGAATACATGATGTTATCACAAGACTGGTCATACAAAAAGAATCGTCAGCAGAGTAGAAAAACTTGTGATGGCGTCACAGCAGTTATAACGTATATTTGTGGACAAATTAGGCTTGATACAGCGCTCATCAAAGCATAATAAACAACTGGCAGGAATCAGTGTTGTACAATGCTGCTGGCATCTAGAACAGAAAAATTCTTGATATGATGAATGTTGAGATATTCACATACCGTTCATGATGATACGGCACTAATTCGATGCCTCAAAACAATGCCTTCAATGGTGAGGCGACCACTTGTTGCTCAGCATAATTGTTCATCTACTTAATGTCATGAGTAGTGAGACATTCAATTGATGGATTGAATGGTGAGGCAACCACTTGTTGCTCCGCATAATTACTTAATGTCATGAGTAGTGAGACATTCAATCGATGTATTGAATGGTGAGGCAACCACTTGATGCTCTGAATAGTGGGACATTCACTAAATCCAAAAGTAATGGTATGCTTTCGAAGCGAGGCATCAGCTTGATGCTTTGACTAGCCTCACGTAATTCTTGACACATAGTCTTGGGACATTGCACCTGAACATTGTATTAGTGAGATTGGCTGTCCTTCATATATAGTGTCCCACTTAATAAAGTAACAGCTAAAATGCAGCAAAACGTAACTCCCGTAAATAAGCGAGAGCCAGACTCATTACCTAAAACAAAGCAAACATTATAGCGTAAATATCCCGTGCAATAATTTGGGTGTAGCCCAAATAAGTAAAAAAGGAGTGTTGATATCTCTAGCGAGTAATACTATAATCAATTTAAGGGTGGTGAAGTTTACACAACACGTGGGATTTACCGCCGAAAGGCAGCAAAGGCAACGTATGCTCAATGACAGCACAGGCGCCAGATTGGCTAATAAACCCTATGGCTTGTAGAAAGAATGAAATAAAACAGCGCGTTTTATGAATTTTACCTATAACAGGGAAGGAAGTTACATTTAACTTGCAAAATGACCGCCCAATTGAGAAGCAAACATTGTTATCCATGGGGGAATTTTCCACGTGAAATTAAACAAAATGATTGATCAATCAATCGATCGAAAATTCCTCATATCATCAGTTGCCATAGATTGCTCTATTTCTTTTTAAGGTTTGACACTGGCCTATACCCTTCATGGCTAGAGCAGTGTCGTTTGCTGTGATAAAACATATGCATGCTGTTTTGTGTATGCTATAAAAAAAGTGGTTAATAGTCAAGGCGACTATGGTAGTTACTGTCAAGGCGACATCAAAAGACTAAGCACTTAGGGGCTGAAATAAACCCTATTAATGGGCACATTCACATTCTTCACACAGACCCGCCTTTTGACTTTTGAACAAGAAAACAATCTGTTAAATATCCCCATAGCTCCTTTTTTGTGTTATACAGATTGCGTATGAATTATGTTAAATGGATGCGTGCATTGCATTGGCTCTATATCATTGTGAGATAATTAACGTTGGGTTGATTAGAATTAACGCATTTTATTAAAAACAGAAAGCATTTTACAGTCGTTATTCACAATTAGGACGAATAAAATATTGACCTGATAAATCTTAAGTCTAGACAATTGTCGCGGACAAAGCATATATAAGATGGCATTAACGCGTACGCCCTGATACGGCAGGAATCTTTGAGGCATGAAACACAATATAACATTCGCATTCAACTGCAAAGACTGGATAAGTTAGAACTAAAAGTGGCAATTATAGTCGAGTGTATACAAATATCCAAATCCAACTTGTATGACATTCAAGACATACATGTCAAGTTTTTGTCAGCAATATGCTGCTGTAAGTGATGGTTGCACAATTAAGTCCGCACATTCCGTCATACTGATAAATAATAGAACAATTATGAAGTACATATTGAACGTAGGAGACTCTACTGCAAGCACAATTGGTTGACTTTATTCATACCAATACTGCAAGTTGGTCATGAGGCTGCATATTACCATAGTAGTAATTTTCAAACATTTGCTTCATGATCATATTGATATTTATTCCATACCTGATATATAATCCAGCTGATTTTGGAAGGCATTAACTGAAATTATGACATTTTATGTGGAATATTATGTCCTGAGTAATCGTTCAGAAAGTACGAGTTAAGTATCTAATCCAGCAGTGTTAAGCAATAATATTGTCTTTGCATAGAGTTGAATTTGCTGTGAACAGTTTACGTTCATAATAAAAGAACGAATACACTCTCAAACGTTACAAATCGAGGATAATGCTCCAACAACGTTCATCATCCCTCAGGCTTCCATTGCAATCATCCTTATTCAGCCAATAGTAAATATTTTAAGGCAGATAGATTTAGTTAATATTGCTATTAAAAATGGAAGAGACTTCAATTCAGGTAATAATGCACTGAGCTGGTGCTAAATGTTAATGCGAACGCTTGCAAGCGCGGGGACTCATATCTACGGTCATTAGAGTGAGGGATGGATGGTGAAGATAGGGATCGTATTGTTGACATTGACAAGCGGTGGGAGGCTGCATGGGCACAGTGTAACCTGTGTTTAGGTCCTACGTGGTCTATAACTTTATGCATGTCACTACAGCATACGTGACACCTGACCACTAGCCTTGCCAACTTCGTTCAGGGATATTTGAGAAATAATCAAACAGAGACCCGAAACTGTTAACGGTTGAGGGGACTCTCCACCAAGCCGCTCAGTCATGAGCGAAATGGGCAACAAAGACGACCAAAAATATCATCACTGGGAAAACATATCTCCAAAGGAGAAGAAAAAACATGCGAGCTGATGCCTCGCGTGTATAAAGCTTAAGACATCTTGGCCAAAGACCGTGGCATCACCTACCACATGCGTATTACTCCGATTGCCAGTAGCATTCTGCAGCCTTCTCGATGCAATGAATGCATTTGTTGGTTAATCTGATTATCACAAAAAACTTATTGTAACAATAAGCTGGCGGTGTACAATATATGTTTTTGCTGCGCTTAGCCAGTCCATTCTGTTTGACTCCATTCATAATCAAGCACAATGTATGGCGCTTAAGTAAACACTCTGAGGCAGCATGGTTTATTGTACTGGTAGCATTGACCTTTAAGAGTTATGACGAATGAACGCTGCTGGTTACTGCTTTCGGTTTGCTAGTTTAAAATGACCCCAGGCGTATGGTGAAACGCTACGTTCGCTTTAATAGATTGATAGATACTACGGGATTTATGCAAGTAGCAAACTAGGTTTTTGTAAAAAGAATATATTTCCTCTGACGTAATTCATTTCCACAGCGCCGGCATCAATTGGTTCATGGCGTGGTGTAAATGGGACTAGGTTAAGAGTTACGCGTTTGCCTTAATTATCTATTGAGTGGGGATCTATAACAAGAGACTATTGTTGTAAGAGACTATGGCTGTTTTACGTTTGGCGCTCAATTAGATAATACACGATGATAAATGGTAATTTAATAGTAAGCGATCCAGTATTGTAATCACGGACTATTATGTAAATTTGACGTTTCCTTATAACAATTCATCCATAGTTCTTATCCCACCTCAGTCTCTTTCACTTAATCCGTCACATCGTAAAACTGCTGAATCATTGTTGAGTTTCATTGCAGCTTCATACCATAACATTCGCCACTTTGTTTTCTTAAACTGAATTTTGTCGTTTTGGATTGGCTTCAACATGAAATACCTCCTTGCCAACATCAAACAGTGTTGAGAGGAAAGGTTAAATTGCACCTTTAAATCACGCAAATGATTCTTGCAATTCAGCGGACGGCTTTGTGTTATTGATGACACGTATCTGTTTAATAGATTCAAGAATAATTAAGATATCATTAACTAATGCAATTTACATGACGAACACGACATGACTTGTAACTAATGCTATATTCAGGTAATCGAGTATATTGGGACATCGTTCAATATAATGTGTGGATCTACACAGCAGGAATCTATAAAAGGTGTTAGATGATTTGCCAAACTGGTTGAGATCATTGATGTTAGCAGCTTTTCCCCTGCATGCACGAGTCAGATTGTCCGTTGTTTTTGTTATTGCATTTACTTTTTTAATGTCATGTACACTCGTTGTCAAACTGCACCAAATGCAACAGGAGACGGCCAGGTACGAATACAACAGTCTAAAGTTTGTTCGGATAATGAAGCAATGTTTAAAGGGTTCCTACCTGCTGTGTGTCTTTTAGAAGAATTATATTCAATTGAGTTATACCGCTTCTCAGATTCGTACTGTAGCACACAGTTTTTCGAGGAGCAATGCGCATTCATCATGCTGATCGTCAGTCCTTAGTCATTGAAACTGAGGCCGTATAAAGGAGTGACAGCAAGAGAAATCCGAGATGCATCTGAGATGATAATATTTTAAGTAACATGCATGGCGCGGACCTGCCTACTGTGGCGATACGTTACAGATAAGCAAACGTTGTGGCAACGCTATTTCAGCATTGCAGCATACTATTTTACATATAAACAGGTTTACTCTGTAGCGATTTCTTGGAATGACTGCTTAAATTGGATATCACTTGCAAGTTATTGACAAAAACATATACTTTTGTATTTCAGTCTGTTATGCAACCCACATGACAGGTACAAGATAATCTGACAACATTTGATCGTTTTGTTATAGATTAATCCTAGCCGTAAACCGCGAGATATCTGGTCCCTGATAAGTCGTGTCAAGATGGGAGCTATTCTGATGAAGTAACACGGGCCTGGCTCTACATATTGTGGACGATATCAATAGTAATGATAGCGGTTCAACACATTAACAAGTCAAACAGGCCACTTTAGAGGTATTATAGCTACTGCAATACACTGCCGTACAAGCCACAACTCAATCAGATAGTTGACCGAAGACAAAACGAAAGGTCTAAGTTTGTCAATACATCAATAGCGACAGCGCCAGAAATCACCATCGTATTCTAACAACTGGGGCATTTCTATTCCACCCTAGTCACTGGCGTTACATTATCAAACATGACGTCAACACGGCCTCTTTCCAATGTTACAGTCGCCACAACGTTTGTTCTAATAAATAAGAATGAAGGTGCTGATTAAGTTACGCAATATGCTCGGGCAAACTTATATTGTAGTCTGTAATTGGGTGGTATTAAGGGGGTTCATCGATAAGCGTCGAGGATCCTAATAATTTGCTCGATTCAATGAGTGAATTGAGTCAGTCCGATGACATCATGTTACTCTTCCGATTGGGACACTCCATCCATGATCCTGGTGCCACATAGTCTAGCCTGGCGCCAACATGGTCTCTTGCCCGTAGCGCACGGACGATATTGGTCGCCTATCTCCCCATTAGTACAGTAGCACTACCATTTGGTTTAACATGAGAATGCAAGCGCTCCATGTTCGGGCTGGGTGAGTAATGCGCAGTTTCACCACTGACTCCCCTTAGGTCACTTGACTTACAGCAAATCACAGAAAACAAGATGTATTAATAACTCACCACAAATATATACAGCGCTGATAAAAATCAATTTAATCTAAAATTGAGACTATATGTAAATATGTTACCCGTTTAAACAGCCTTTGGAAGCTTTGCGTAAATAATTGAAAACGCATTATACATATTGAAACCTATGATATATCTATCTCGGAGCTGCGCTCGCCTAGGAACACACGCCCATTCAGAATTGAGAGCCGACCTGTGCACTGGGTGTGGATCATGTGAGGCAGCTCTGGTTGGGTGACCATGTCATACTCTTAGGAGATGCCATCGGTTGTGTAGCTGGCGTCGTGAATCACACGGCTGTAGTCGTTTAATGTGAATATAAAATCAGTTGCCATACGCATCGGCTATTGCCTTGTTCTCTACCTAAGTCTCATCCTTGTCTCCTGCCCCCACTCGTATCTTAGTCACATTTTCGTCATGGGATTTGTCAATGCCTTGAAACTGTGCGGTCCGCTACATGTCGTGGTAACAGTGGTACACATTGCTGTCGTCGATGGACAGGATCTTGCTGCCACAAATTTGCATAACCACGGCGCAACCAAGGTGTTTCACAGCGCTGCGGTTAGCATCAGTCGAGGCCAGCGTGATTGTAAAGGGAAGCCGCGCTGTCCCTGGGACAATGACGTCGTGTGCACCTAGATTGGGTAAGCGGACCCGTAGTTGCTCGTACTGGCCGATAGTGCTTGGGTTGTCTGTAACGACTACAGACTGTCGCACGCCCTTCACCTCGAAGGGCTCGCGTATCCGCGGTATGGGTTTATGTTGCGTTCGTAGGAACTCGTCATGTTAACAATTAAATTATAGCAAATATATTAAATACAGTAACATGGATGTTGATAACCCAACATTTGACACCAAGAGCTGGGGAGTGGGACGCAGGAATGGGGGACATGCAGGAGACGATTAGTCCACCATGAGCTATTACTGAAATGCCTGCTGGGTTAACAGAAGATCTTAGTCAAGCATGGGCTGCAGGCCCCTCTGGACTTTGGATCGTCTAAAGAAGGTGACCTTTGGGTTAAGTGGGGCCCGAAAATGGAATAGAAGACTAACCCCAAGAAATTCCTCTCGTCTAGTAGCTTAGAGAATTGCGGTGGTACACAGCTTGTTGTGATTCTTTAACTATCCAAAAATGCAGCAAAAGCCCTACAAGGCGTAGACCAAGCTGTTATTAAAGCGGAAGCTGCACTTCCAGAGAAGTTATAAACGAGCAGCCCAAAGCCATAACAGAACAAGGAGGTGTAGATAAAACAAGCTTTATAGAGGGCGTTCAAAACGCCATAGAAGACTTGGGTACACAAATAGAGGGCGAACTGCCACTCCGAGAGCTTTTAGGACTTGACGAGGCTATGCAGACCCAGAGGGGTGAGCTAGTCCACTACCTAGCGCGGCTAAGCAAAATTGACAAACATATATACGGGAGCGTAAGCTGGAGGAACTGCCAGAAAACTAGAAGCTGGCTCTGTACACCCTAAAATTCTGCGGACCCAAATCCACCAGTCCAGTATGAAGGTACTCCGGGCATCGTCTGCCTCAGAGCCCTGTGCTAGGTATAAAACAACCTCCATTCGCTATAGAAAGGATTGTAGATCGCTCGCGTGGTAAAACCCTGGCTCTTTTGTCTTTTCCGCATCAAGGTCCATCCGTGTAGGGTCATAACGGACGTCCCGGCCAGGAACCTTGACGACGCTCCAGTAACCGTACGCATCATGTGCATATAGCACCCCAAAACCTACGGCCGCTGTGAACAGCTTGAATGCTTGGTGTTGTTAAGTTGAATTTGAGGGCTTGATTCTATTATAACCACTAATTCTGTGTCACAACGTGTTACTGATGGAGCTGTGAACGAGTTAAAGGTTCAGTTACGGAATAGTAAGGGAGGTATATTTAACAAAAACCACCTTCCTGTTAGAGTAGCTCTTAATTTTCAAGATGTCAATAAAAGCGAGTATTTATGGCCCTCAAAAGTAAAAGACGGACCTCTCTGAATATGTTATAAAAACCTATATTAGTGCGCTTCACAACCAGCCCTCACTGAATCCCCTCGTTACTATTTGAGTGAAAGAAAGAGGTCGATTATTTAATGGAATACATGATTGGTCATTTGATGATCAGCGGGGTTGACTATGGATATCTTATGCCGGCGCTAGGTCGAGTTTTGCGTATGGGGCTATCAACTAGACTGAGTGGATGGTCAGCTCTTCTAGCTGCAACTATTGTTGTAAATGGTGCATAACACAGAAGATATTATGTAACCAAACAAAGGAACGATGATGTTGGCATTCGAGTGTTTACCACACCTCTCGATGTGACTATAGTTGACAAAATCAGTTTAAGAACACGTGGTAATGCTTCCCAGGGATCAAAGTCAGTAGTATCACTCCTAATTGAAGTAGACAGGTAGACTTACGTATAAAAACATCAGTATGAAACAGCAACCAACCTTTTCGACGGCACCGTTATAGAAAGGAATACCAAAGAGACTATTGCTGAGTTTGAAGAAGTGCACCCGTAATAAATATATACTATAGGGGGAAAAACAATGCTATCAGAAAGTGACCTAGAAGCTATGCGGCAGAGTCTGTCTATCCGGCAGGCAAGATGTTAATACACTATAGGAGAAGCCTGGCTAAAGAAATCCGTACAGGTGTAAAGCCACCTTCAAGAAAGGCTGCAAAATAGTCACTCTCTCCGTTTGATTCCAAGCGGCGATCTGCGTTGATACCTTGGCCTATGGTCAAGCTAGATTACCGGCAAACTGACATGGCGGAGTTGGGGTAATTAACTCCTGTACAAGCTGTAGTTAGTGGTGTAGTATAAGTGAGGAGCGGTGCGCCAGAACCGCTTCTTTTAAAACTTGATAACAACCACATAGTGCATTCGCGCTACTAAATACTCACGATGTTTCACTTCCGTCACGTCAGAGCGTGGTGCCTTCCCTGTGATGACGATGTGATCTGTGTCTGTTTTGAAAGATGCTGTTTTGATTTTTAACAAATGTAAACATGGTCAATGGCATGATATGAAACTAGCAAACAAAACACGGAATCCTAACATCGGGGTCCGAGACCTGACGTTCAGCCGATCTCGGGTTGTCATTTTCGTTGGCCTTCAAGATTTTGCGCTCGGTAGAAGAGGTCGGTGGGAAGCTGCAAAAGGCATAGACTTAGGTTGAGCAAAAATCTTGTATAAGCTGTAATTAAGAGAATAGTGTAGATGAGTTGGGGTGGACCAGAACCGCCACTCTCTATACTACTGCTTTGATTACAAATCAGTAAAAGAAGTGATCTCGCCATGGCAAAAAATGACTTAATATTCTGCTCACAAGGCGCCATTCTAAAAATACGAACGGAATGAAAGCTGTAAGTCGATTCTTAACCTTGCATCACTACGAATGTAATTTGATGAACATCATCGACGGACAATGATCATTGAAGTAGATACAAAATGATTCGAGCAACTGCAAGACCTAAAATTTGAATTTGAAAGATTGCTGTAACGATAGCCTGTCGATAATTGCAGCCTCATGAGCTTCGATCGCCATTTCCATTGCATGCCATGACCCCGTATGTGATGTAGGCAAGGGATGTTATGTCAGAAATATGAAAGCAATGTCTGTTGAAACACTAGATGCAACACATATCATCCGCATATATTGTAGCTTCATTTTTGTTATCGTCTAAATCCCATTCATCGACGGCAAAGCTTGGATATGATCAATGGTGCATGTTATTGCGTTATAAAGTGGTAACTAATGAGAGCTCGATCACTTTGCATAGTTGGGAGCACAAAACGTAAAGTATATTGTATAAATATTGCGAGAAAAACATGATGCTATGTACCCGTCCCCTGCCTCACGAGATATAGCCATAAAATAAACCAAAGATTGCCCTAACTTGTTGGGTATACAGTAAACGGGTAAAACATTCGCATCATAACAGAAGTGTCTATCTTCAAGATAACGTGCCGTGCATCATAACAGAAGTGTCTATCTTCAAGATAACGTGCCGTGCATCAGAACAGAAGTGTCTATCTTCAAGATAACGTGCCGTGCATCACAACTAACAGAAGTGTCTGTCTTCAAGATAACGTGCCGTGCATCAGAACAGAAGTGTCTGTCTTCAAGATAACTTGCCGTGCATCAGAACAGAAGTGCCTATCTGCAAGATAACGTGCCGTGCATCATAACAGAAGTGTCTATCTGCAAGATAACGTGCCGTGCATCAGAACAGAAGTGTCTGTCTTCAAGATATCGTGCCGTGCATCAGAACGGAAGTGTCTATCTTCAAGATAACGTGCCGTGCATCATAACAAAAGTGTCTATCTTCACGATAACGTGCCGTGCATCATAACAGAAGTGTCTGTCTTCAAGATAACGTGCAGTGCACACAACGAAGACGTGATAAGATACCATTACAAACGGTCCGACGTGAACGATGAAAGTTTTCACGACTGGATGTAATATCATTTCGTTTCCGAATTATAGCAACGACATTTCCATTCGCTTTGTTATTTATGATACGATGTCAATAAGCGCATAGATTGATTAAACGGGCGTGTTTTATACGATATACGGTATATAACATGAGGCGACGAAGGCTGAACGGAGCCCAGAGTAACATATATCGATGAAGCTATTTGGTCCAAGGTTAGCTACTCCGATGAAGCTGCGCAACTTTTCCCCTCGGGGAAATTACTGTGACGTACGACTATGAACTAGTTGGTACCAACAGCATGCCAAAGAGGGCATGCATAGCTAGTGGGCCAACGATGGTATTTGACCTCGCCTTAAAGGTCCCTGTAAACTCCACAACCTTCGGTGAGTGGGTTTGTGTCTCATCGCATTCGATGCTTGCGGTACTATGGATATTATTGTTGAGATACAGACTTGCCTTTTTGTATCGGACAAAGTCATTTGCTCTGCCTTATGTTTTAACGATGTTAATAGATACGAACATTTCATCGCAAGAAGGACATGAATAGGCATTCATGGTGCAGTCAACAACCAACATTAGGTTTAGGAGATTTGGTTTAAGTGTTACTCGTATAGCATCACCCGATTGCCAATGTATTTTCTAGTTTTCTTTTGAATGCGTTTCGCTTATTCCAGGTGATATGTTAATCTACTGATGTACATCTGTAAGCTTGCATGTGAGCATTGACAAGAAGCAGAACTGTAATAGCATCATCAACAATCATGCGTATTCAACCTTTGACCGCCAAATCTTACCAATGGAAAAATTATATAAAACCTCACGCTAATTTCTCGATATACAAAATAAGAATCCACTGTATCATTCATCTCGAATAAAAGTCTGCGACACCTTTTATGTTAATCATACAGTGATCCACTGATAGCAGGCATGCTTTCTGTCTTCAACTAAACGAACGTTCATGTTGGTGTTGACGTGATATGTTGTATATAACCAATGCATTTAGCCTGTTTTTTCCCGACATAATTTAAACTTTTGCCACCTCATTGAACTAGCGAATAGTTAGATAATGCCATCATTCATTGACTGAAAATTACGAGATTCGGTGTTTGACGGTGGATCTCTTATAGAGTAGCACGAACGCCAATCAATGATCACCAGTGCCAATCTACGCACAACAAATGAATGTGTTCTCAGACCTATATCAGACCTGACTAACCTGAGAATATCACGTTTGGACATGATAGATAATTTACATTCTAACATAACGCTGAACAAAGCGAATGTGAAGGAAGCAACTGGAAGTCGCCTTGTAACAGACTCCATTGTCATTTCAGAGCAATCGCATCGGTCAAAATGCAGAAAAATTGTTTTGGTTCATCCAATGGTGCCAGGTCTAACCGCTTGTAAATGACTTAAAATGGTTATCTGTGAATGCGTTGAAATTCGCACAAATACTTAGCTACCATGCCGAGTGCTTTTAAGGTGATGTTACATGGAACAATAAGAGTTACAAAAAAAATACTACACGGCAGGAAAAATATCAACATCATCGCTGCCAACCAGACTCAAGTAATGTGCTAGCTACGGTGAGTAAATCCTGTCGTCAAAATAAGTTTCGTATGCCACACGCAGTTGTCTGCGTTACAATTGCTGCTTACTACGCATCCCCAGATTCATCCCGAGTCGAGAAAAGCTTTGCATTAAAGACCTTCGTGCGGAAAAAAGGACAATGATAATTTCGAGGCAAATCTGGTATCTTGTCGTGGCGAGGTACAAATGTTCAGGGTCGTTGAGGGTATTCACTTAGATAAGGGTGCCATCCGAGAACAATGTGATCGTTAAGGCCATTCAATGAAACTTGAAGCTCGTCATTTTGCGAGGTCTATTTGAGAATATTTGCACTGTCTATTGACAGCTCAAAGATTTTCAATGTACCTGCAACGTAGATGATTGTCTGCAATATTTTTCCCAAATGGATTCATCAGCTTAGCAACGGTTTACATAAAACCTCCGTAAGGGGGTCGCGAGAGATTGATGCAATCTAATTAAACTGCCTACCAAATAATAACCGATCGAAGCATTACGCATAAGTTTATGAAAAAAACGTATTGAAAATGTTTTTGAAACAGCCCACTGACGCACTGGTGCCACTCTGTACAGAACATATTGCATATGCTCTGAGATATAAATAATATCTATGAAATCTGATAGTATTACATTTGGATGTGATAAATAGCTAACATTCAAGCATTTAGCCCAACAAAGTTAATAAAAAAAAAATTCCCTGGAAATGTCTCATCTTAGACACGATTGAAAATCGCAGATGAAAAAAAAAATGTTTTGGCTCATTCAATTATGAAATGACTGAAGATGGTTTTCAGTGAAAATGTTGACCGTCGAATTCAAACTTGGTTACAATGCATTGATTAATAAGAACAATAACCAATAGTAAATATCACCATGTGTCAAGTACGAAAAATAAGAAATCCTGATCAAGCCAACATAACAGGCACTGTCATGTATCTATTCTTATGTCGGAGGCTGATGCTAATATCTACAACAAAACGCTCATCTTTACTATAAATAAAACATGTCCTTGGTTAGCCAACCTCAGAACGTGCATAACTGTATTGATAAGGGACATTGCTGCGCCTTACCACATAGACACCCATTGCTTTGTCATGATGTTTACCTTCTAAGGAGCCGTATCCTGTATTTATGGATGCAGGCACAATCTCAGTTGTAGTTACATAATAACCAGACGTTATCAATGTTGTGATAATTTTTATATGTAGGCATCAATAATGTAGGAACTTTATTCATACAGCTTGTATGTGCCGCATATGGGCATAAGACGGTAAATAGTGACGAGTCTATTACGCCGTGAAAATAAAGTTTCATATGTCATAGTCCTCAGCAGTGCGCCAACAGCTACGTACTACGCAGTCCCGAGTCGAAGTCAGTATAGTTGTTACCCATAAAGCGCACCTTGTCATTGCGCGCTGAATATATATCGCCAAGCAATCGTTCATTTTTTGGTAAAATGAATGTTGCGGTTGACTCAGTTACCATATCATAGAATAGCAGTGTCTAAGAAGCACATAGAAGATGCAACGTGGCAAATTTACTATGTGCGAAGACATCATGCTAAGCACCAATAGCTGACGATTCTTGAGACAGGCCCGGGAATCCTTCACCAACTGATTTTTCATCCAGCCCTACGGCCCATTTTGTTTCCAGGGGTCCACGCCAATCCGATTTTTTTAAAATGCACGTGTTGTCAGGGCGCTCCCTGCTAGGCACACTTAACACACTAAAGTGAAGCATAAATGGAACATCTCACTAATTAGAGTAAGTGAACATCTTTCCAGTCTAATCATGCAGTCGATATCCCCCTATTCAAAGCACCAAGCGAATGCCTCACCATAACGAGCATCTTGTGGATTCTCACAACATTTACTACACCAAGTAGTTACGAATATATCTCAATTTGAAGTAGTCATATCAACCTGCTTCACGGCGTTGCGTTGTTGTGCATCGCTACTGCTGATTTCACGAGTCACAAAGCCTTGAGCTAGGTTTCATAAATGTGTAGAATGTTTAAGGTTTCTTGAATTGCTATGTGCGTTTAAGATATATTTAATCAGAAATCACAAAAAAATTCTGTTTAAAAAAAGTCTTTAACGATTTCATAAGCTAAGTAGGAACAGAACAAACTTTTGGGACGTAATGATGTTAACATATTTCATACTGACGTCAATCTTTATCTATCCACTATGCTGATGTATTGCTGTTTCTGTTCAGTAAGGTGATGACATTGTATGTCCGTTCGCAGCGTTGATGACCTTCACAGAGATTTTACTTTGTCTGTCTGCCTCAGTTGTTCGACAGTGGGTCTATATGCCATGGAAAACAGCTTGATGCTTGAAAATGTAGGCTGTAATGTCATTACTAAATTGAGCCATCGGACAAAACTCACCATCTGATGTGATTGGTCCTATATGTTAGTAGCAACTGGCAATAGCGTTAACATCGATTGCACGCGAGTGTAGCTTGGCGTTTAATATAGCATTAGCCCTTACATATCCAGATTGCCATTCAGACATTCAGTCGGTAAACTGGCTGAGACTGAGTCATCAATTAAATGGCTTTATCCTATCCTTCTTGTTATGCCATCCGTGTAGGCCCATATAATCAACAATTACTGATTGTATAATAACATTGTTGCATTATTTGTAATATGATGCACATGTTATCTCATTTGCATTTTACAGCAAAAATAATGTATAATTTTAAGAACCAACGTCAGCATTAATTTTAAGAAATGATTAACAAAAATAGTAAGTTGAAAGTCAGACTAGTTAAGCATTTGTTACATCCGAGCAGCTTGTTGGTAACATCACATTATATACGGAGCCTGTGATGCCATGTATATGGTCGGTGTTGATTGAAGGCTAAATTCAGGTATTTACATTTTCATTTACCAAACTCTTAGCAGGTGAAACCCATAACCTGTTATGTACAGGCTAGTGCATGCTACACTTGTGAAAGAATTCAATAGTGAATCATTCTCGATCAATCACGACTGGCACTGCATGTTAACGTAAATAGACAATGTCTGAATAATATCTGATAGAAGATGGCTTGTGATGAATAATTAAGATTTACGACCTACATTCCATTACATTTTTCATTTACCCCTTTTCTTACTTTTAAACGAACATCTTAGCATGGATTAATAGAATATGCAAACAAGGGTTTCCAGAATCCGTCACCACATCTACAAATATTGCGGCTTGATACATCGACTCACTTATTTCCTTGTTAACAAAACCTGTAATCGTAATAGGTTACATATCAATGGACTGCGGTCCAGGGGTTTCAATGGAATCAATAGTGATGCCCCTGCCACTGACGATGGTGAACCAACTACTATCCCGAGCCAAATCCATGTGTTAAGTGGGTACAATCTCTGCAACAATAAGCCATTTTACCATTGTAAAGAGGGTATGGGATAGTCCGAGACAATTCCAGTCCTAATTATTCTCGAACGGGTTCAATAGGACACCGAGCAGGCTCTGTCAATCAATGCTACATGGGATTATAGAATGATTAATCACCGCAGTCACTCAAATAGCTTAACGGGGTTAATCCATTCCAGAGAGATAAGCTGAATGGCAAAGGGAGTATGGAGAATACTGGTTCTACTAACGGGTTACCAAGTAGGCCAGAACGATTCCCTAATACATTGCTAACATCCATATAACTGATGATATTTGAATGAGGTATATACCCACATAATGTAAAAGCTGAGTGGAAAACCACAAACAGCATTAAAGTCTTTAAAAAGTGATTCATATAGATTACATTCGCATAGAATGCACTATTACAATCAATATTTATGATACGTATTTAGCAATTTAATGTTTAATAACGTATAGATATATAGAATGTAGGTACGTAAATTGTCGGCAAAGTATGTTGATACCATTGCCAAGATTAGCGACAACTGGTATTTATAGGTTTTGTTTTCACTATGAGTAGGGTTCTAAGGTCATTGATTGAACATACACAATACGCGATATGACTTAATTTTTAATTTATTACTCCCCAATATGTACACGGCAGTCACGTTTTTGTGTAAGAATGCCCTTTAGCAAAACGTAACATGAGACACTGCTTAACACCCGTACCAAGCCTGCTGTATTTGTACTGCAGCTGTTTGCAAACTGCAAAATTAGTCTACATATCCACGAGAGGCAATCCATTACGTTTTTTCTAATGAATCGTTAATCAGAATAAGCTAAGGCCAACACGTAGCAGCTACATGTGACGTAATCTACATTTGATGTTATTGTTAACATTTCCTATCCTTGAAAAGTAGGGGCCATGAACCATTGTTGTGAGGTTTGGGAGGAGTCACATTAGGATATTCTGCGGCTCGTTTGGTACACATAGTACATTTGTAGCAGAACATGGCTACCTCACCAAACCCCAACCAACTCTCATTACACCCTGTTGGGTATCCAGTTCCAGACCAAAGGTATATGCTCAGAATAGTAGACAGCAACAACGGTTCCTCGATAACGCGTCAGAATAGCAGACAGCAACATACCAAGTCCGCGTCCGTTTTACGCATCATACCAAGGCCGCGTCCGTTAAGCCTTATAAAGTATTCGTTATAACGAATCACCTGTCAAAATGCATTTCGTTTCTTTGCTGATTATCCTCTGGTGTTAATGCACTATGCACTAAATGCTTGATCAAGGGCTCTACATCCAGCGTCGTATCAAGCGTCGTATCAAGCGTCGTATCAAGTGACGTATCAAGCGTCGTATCAAGCGCTTCATCAAATGAATAATGTGTTATGATGTGAAGACACATTGCAGGCGTTGGTCATCAGAGACACATATCGTGGTCAACCTGGAATGCATATAACATGTTGAAGAGGTGATTTTTGCTCCGATTAACGCTCCATGACCAATTCAATGGCTGCAGTGCCTAAATTATTTGAGGAAACTAGTCTTATGGTGATGCAAGTGTAATTAAATGCCTGATGTCAATGCTCAATGTTCTATTAATATTATGAATCCTTTCTTCAGAAGTGCCGGAATTGTCGATTACTGAGAAACGGACTCTCTACTCCTATTCAAACCCACTGCTTCATGTACTCAACTCAACGAAGTGTTTTTTATTAGTAAACACTTATCACTGGCTGTTAACCGGCGATGGTTGGTCTATTGGAGTTTTACGATGGGCATATGAACGGGCGAACTAAGCCTATTCATTGTAACGATGACATCGCGACAACCGTTTGACATTTGTTCGGTCGGTCAACTTATCCTGATGAACAATGCTATGGGCAGGAAAGACACATAATTTGTGCATAAATAATGATTCGGAATCTTCTTTGCTCATTGTCATATTCATGTGTTAATTTACTGATTAAAATATCACAACTGAGGCTATTAAAGCTAGGTATAAAGCTAACTATTTATTGTTCCTCGTAATCTTCCATTGATTATTGGTGGCAATGCATCAATGCCTAACGAAGCAGTTGTCTACAAAGGCAACACAATAGAAGCAGTGTCTGGTCGTTAAAATCGTAATACTGTTAGACTACTGGTTGAGCCTAATGCATTTTTAGACAAAGACTTCACAGATGCAAATTGAGTCACAATGGTCTTGGTCTGACATTAGCAAACCGATATCATGCATCCCTCATAATGCGTGTCGTCACCGCCGGTTAAACAGGGATTGTTTCCAAATGTTAAACTTCCCATCAATTATAAAATCACACAACATGGCTGCTTGGGTTTCCCCGTTATAAACTGCATGGCAAATTATAAAACCAATTCTGTATTTTTTTTATAAAGATCACCATGTCCAATTCCACTTGAATTATATTCTGAAAATGTATCAGCTGTTTATGCGAATGTGTAATTCAATATGCATTCATAGGAAATCACGTGATATATTACAAAAACAATGTACCCCATCAGGACGGTTCTAGGGATATAGATGTATGGACGAATATCGCATTCACGTGATGCATTGGTGGAACATGCTAGCACTCTCATCTTACCTCAGGGTGTAAGTATCTGGGGCCGTATCCATAAAGTCCGCAAACTCGGGTTTTTGAGACGGCAAGGTGAGCTGACCGTCTTAACCGTATCCATAAAGAATCTTAAGTCTCCTAGCGTGCTCAACTCTGAGTCAGCTAGGTAGCTGACTTAAGTTCGCTAGCTCAAACTTAAAAATGGCGGTCCAACGTTAATATTTCCAGGAAAATGCTTTCACAGATATGAATAAGAATGTTCCTAAAATGAACCAAAACATAATCAGCCGTTCGTTTTTAATTTTTATCGGGATATCTTAATCATTCACGCCGCAAGCTGTTTTCGTATAAACGAAGCGGGGAATTCTTCGCAAACGCTTCGGACAGTGTTTTGTGGGACTTCCAAAGAGCGAGTTTGCTTACAGTAGATTTGAATTAGGAATGGTTTGTGGAATGATCATAGTGGGTGGGAGTTTCTATATCAATAACGCAATTATTCACGATTTGTCATGTTACAGTAAATTTTCTTTAACTTCACAATAAGAACAACGGCGCCAAGATTCACATTTAGTATTATTGAATATTAGGAAAGCAGGCACAAAGCCTACAAGTCTATGAATCCACTTCATGATAACATAGCAGATGTTGAAAAGGGTCCCAAAGCACACCAACGACAAGGGTTATTTTGCGATAAAAATCTCCGTTTTATGCGTCAAAGACAACGAAACGCAATAGATTAATGACGCGCAGTGACCCAGTAAGGCGCGAATTCCAATGGACTGTCAAACAACAAACCTCAACAAGGATTGTTTATATTTATCACGGAATAATAATGTTAATAGTGCAAGCATGGTGGTCTGTTTTTGGCTTAAGTGCAAGCGTCGTCACATCACCAACTGGTACCGAACCCCATCAGTAGCGGTTAGGTTATATCTGCACAATCTGGGATATAAAGCAGATCGACATTTAATGAGTAAACAATTTGAATCCATTCCGTGACATTTCATTTAGCTTAATAATGGCGATTATTATCTCATCTACACTACTGACAGCGCCTCAGTGGCAGAGGGGTTGACCCCCAGAATGGCAGCATGTAAATGACTAGGCGAGAACATGCGACTGGCTCGGACAATTGCTTTCGTAGTATCTGTCATTATTCTGTGACATATGTTTGCTTACACATTTGAAATGGTCTCTGTTTCAGATATGTAGTTGTATTACAAGAGCATATGGGTAAAAGTCTGTGTCGGGAAGTTGCAATTGAGACTATCAACAGAAAATAAACAACTAAATGGTAATTTGAATTAATAATAAAAATTACCGCTTTTGGCTCACTATCCCTAAAAATAATTTCCATCATCGATCTGTCTGTCGACGATTGACAGACGAACTCCCTGTTCCTATGAAACGAGGCTGGTTTGAGTATGTTCATGTCTCGGTTTCAGTTGGAATGGAATGTAGCTTCTGTCGGCTCTCCCAGTTACAATTGCTGGAATCTGCACTTAGTCAGTGACGTTAAACAATGTTTGAGCCCCGTTTGTCTCACCAGTCTGTAGGGCATTCATTGAATATGCGCAACAATTCATCGTTAAAAGAACGTTATTGATGAATCACCAAAAGCAAATTTTAACAGGATATTTACCAACTGTTAACTACTTATTATAACACACAGCCTTAGTCAATCAGCTGCTGAGGCTAAAAAACCAAGCTCAATAGGACGCTATATCCGCAGCTAGGGTATATGACTGCTTGCAAAATATTAAAAACGACCTACGATATCTATGACCTATCTCACTATTGATTATCTGCCTGGGGCATGAAAACAAAAACGTTCCTTCCCAGGCTGGCAGTCAAACCCCGGAGGCGACGACGAGAGCGCCGGATCCTATCCACAAGACCAAGTACAATTAATCCAAGGAGAAAACATAACGTGTGAATAGTATCATTTATTTCAGCTTCTGTGGTAACTCGCTATGATTGTCTTACTGGCGAGGAATATGGGGCGGTCAGCAACATTGGCCGGTTGGTATTGGAATAAAAAGGCCGTTGGGATAATTACCCTTCATGTCCGTGCTGTAGATAATATCCTCTATGACATACCTTGATCGTAATAGCTTACTTATGACTATCTATAGATGATGATATCGAGCGCGTTTATCACAACCTGAACTATGATACTATCGCTGAACGAAATATTATCAGTAACTATTTTAAAGAATTCATCACACGTCATTCATGAAGCTGCATACTGATATCGATAGGCAAACAATACTACCAATATAGCTAGGATTCATCAGGGCTGGTTCATTATGGGTATAATATGAGAGACTATGCGTCTATATACCAAACTCACCGCAAGATAGAGAAGCGCCATGTTAGCTGGACATAACCTGTTTACTGAGTGTTAATGTTTAAGAGCACAAACAACGCTAGGCGTATGAATTGGTCCAGGGAGCCTCTTTAAAAGGTCGATTAACCTCAGCGCAAGGGTGTACCCCGTAATGATTGAGGTGAGAATGGAGAAACTTGAGTAAACTAACATCGCAGGGTGTAAGCCTAATACAGCTCGGAAGTGACTTGACGTTTATTAATCTCAGTGCGAAGTATAATGGCCAAATACGTCAAGGAGTGATCCAATTTACTGCCGTGAATTGCTACTTATATCACGCTTTATTAATTTCTACTTGCATGGAATGGCTAACATTTCTATGGGTCGATTTCAGCCAAGATATCTAGGGAATCACATCATTGAACCATTCCAAGATATTATGGTTCCGACTTATGAATATGTGATGCAGTGCATAGTAATTGCTCAAGACGGCGGTAATAATTGATTGGTTTCTTAATAATTAGCCAAATTGGATTAATAGAGGTATTCGCTATAATAAGTATGGTTATCGCACCTGTCTTTGATTAATCTCTGAACCACTTACGTGCTAGCAGTAAGCAATATGTAAATCGTCAGAGGCATACGGCAGTCGTTATGGTACGGGTACATCAGATGGTTTGGTGTTTACTACAATAATAATGTTTTTTATTAGTGCCCATTGACACATTTTGCTGCAATGCTCACATGTCACATAACCTGAGTAGTCAAATCACTGATTCCAAATCTGACGTACATGGTATTTTTGCATATGTCTTATGAACAATTTGAGCCACGACAATTTTAAACAGCCCTGACGTAATATTGGGCAATAAGTATCGATGAACTATTACCGTGTAAATAGAACTCGTCATACATGCATATTTGCCACCAAGAAAAAGGGTACTATTGTTGTTAATTAATTAAGTTCCAGTTTCTGGATGGAATGAGATTATATTTGAGTAAAATATACAATCTGTTTAAGGAAAAGACAATGTTACTGAGCAGACAATCAAGCAATACGAATGTAACTTAGTGTTAAAACCTTGTCACTGATGATGGTATTATATACTCTGGCCGCCACAGCATAAGAATTATTCCTCCTTTCAAAGTCTAAGCTACATATGTTGACCCGTGTGCCTCATCGAGCTCAAGTACATGCCTTTCTTCTGATATTTACCCAATGCACAGCCGGTTAATTTGTGCACCCATATGCCATGATGTTGAAGCTAAGCAGCTACTTGCTGAAAGAAACCAAAACCTGGTCCTCTCGGTGACACAGAGGACACAGGAGTTGGAAATTCTACGAAGAATCTAAGACATTGAAGTTGCTTTACTTATATAAACACCGGATATCAGGAAATTCCGAATGCATGATTTATCATCATATGTGATAACATATTTCCCCTTGAAGATCAGTGGCACGTGGTGAAACAGGAAATAGTTCAAGGCTTATGTTAATGTACTGGTTTATTAACTATGTTAGACAACCCCTATACAGCTGCATTCCGTTTTAGTTTGATCCTACGCATTCTATTTTTCGTTTTACTGCCATACCACAACCTAGGCATATTTCTTTACCTAACCTATTATACATGCACTTCTGGCAGAGTGAACATACAGTGATCAGTAAACAAGCCACATTGAATAACTGAAAAATCACTGAATTGTCCTTGGAAGTTAACACAGTTTGGTCACTATTACCTATTCTAGCTTATGCAAGGTGAACCTGCGGCGGATATGAAGCGTGAGGCAAGGATTTAATCAAGCAGAGGCAGTACGCTGTAATCAGATTGATTAAAATGGCACATAGAAATGATCGACAAGCATTGGTATCATTAAAATTATGCGGTTAACTAGTTGAAGTATCCATCATTTACATAATTAACTTTAGAAATTGCCTGTTATATACATAATTGACCTTATCAACAGTGGTGGCACATTAAGCAGTTATCTGTCCGCATTCCCAGGTCAGTGATGCAATTGATACAATACGCAACTAGCACTAACTTGGCGCTTACGTCTCGGAGAAAGTTGCATATAATAAAAATAGACAAGTTCGCTATTGCAATGATTTCATGATGATGATGCTCACATTACGTGTTTACTATTTTCAAGTTTACAACTTGATTGTCTGTGGCCATTGGATTGTGTGGAGGGAGTTTAGACGTACTTGCTAATATGGAATGAACATCACATAACCTCATTAATTTACATTTGTCTTGGCTGCTGAGAATTTTGGATACAATTGCTAGGTTTCGTGTGCTGCTAATTTACAGGCTAATTATTTGGCAACATTATATAGTTACGCATGATAACACAACTGAATCAATTACATTTGCTCTTTTAGTGATGGTTAAAAGGTGATTCGCTTGTGAGACATAGCGGAGACAAAGTCAACTAATCGTTTGATTCTCAGGTAACATGTTGCCTGAACATAATGGAGTATTATATAGAGAGCCTTGACATTGATCATTATTTACAATGATTGATGTGCCTTATCGCTATATTATTCATATATGTATGCCATTGTATGAAGGTTGCGTGTCTTGTTAGTGACTCCTCCAAAACTGCTGAGGCTAAAATGAATTCATGCCTTTTTTCATTATTTTGTGCTGCGCCGGTGCAGGAATTACTTGAGTCAACATCTGATTATTAGGACTAAACAGTAAAACGTCTACTTTTCGGAGCACGTTGCTTTAGTATAATCAGTAAACGCAGGTGCCAATTGGAACACAGACAACAATTTATATCAAGATATGTCACATCAAATCTATAGTTATCCATAACTAACGGATCGTTTTGACAAACAAGATAAATTCAAAAATGAGACCCACTGTAATTCTTGAAAACAAAATTTGCCCGTATCTTATTAGCACGAATTACTCTTTGATAAATGTGAATTGGTCAGTTCTTTTCGTGATTTACGATGCTAGGGTCATGTGTGCATGTTACTCCTGTCGGCAGCATAAATGGCGAAGCACCCCGTATAAATCTTACGTTGCCACGCACCATCAGTGATTATAGCATGAGTGCTGTTACAGTAGGGGACAACTTAACGGTTTGTTCATGTTTATATGGATGCTAAAATGTTTCAGAGGCCGAATCTGTTTTAGTTGGATATACAAACATGAGAATGTATGCATCTTCATAAGCGCCTAACAGAAGACGATATGTAAAAATGTACAAGTACCATTATGAGTAATTCAGTGTTTGTTTACAAATCCTGTCAGATCTACTAATATATTGTGAGAACAAACATTTTACAGCTTGGTTAAACCCTCAATGTACGGATAGCAATCAGAGGTGCTTTGTAACTTGGCACTCTTGTTCGACAGAGTTACAATATATATCGCGTTGCCTCATCATAACGACGGAGAACAAGAACAATGGTAGAGGTATGCGAAATATATATCACGTTTTCCAGCAAGGCAGCGCTCCAGGTACGGATCCGGGATTCTACGCCAGAAAAGCTGTATAGTTTTCCCTTGATATCACGCTGCATAATCTATATACCACCGTGTACACGGAATGAATTGTGCTACCTAACCCTGCCATCCTCGATAACTTATAATTTGTCTGATATTGACTGAATATTTGTATGTACTGTAACAAGATTGTCTGTTTGCATTGGGAAAAGTGACGACGCGCTATGAGTTGTTCGGTTGATTTTATCCGCAACATAGATCAAATAGGAGAATATCGAAATATGAGGGATGCCTGCAGAACACATCATTTTTCTGGTTAAAAAACGGGGCATTCCTCGGATTGAAATTATTTTCTCTACATTAAGCATTTTATTGAAGGTGCAGAAACAGATAACCTGAAAATGTCTCATTTATTTATGAGTGTACTTACGTAGGTGTTCAGTTAATGGTGTGTTTCTTTTGCATATCGTGAATTTGCAAGGCAAGAATATGCAATGGATGTAAACCAGTCGCTATGTCATTGTAACTGATTGGTGCTCCGACAGGATGGAGTGGTTTAGGACTGTTAACACAAATAAGAAGGTTGTGTGGCTTTTATCATACGTTCAGTGAGGTGTTCAGGCAGCCAGCTACACATGTTTAGATAAATCCTGATTATTGTCGTTTGGGCTTGCTTTCGACATCAAATATAACTTTTACCTTGAAATATATTGTCTGCGAGCTTCATAGACCCATAGACCAGGTCTGCTATATGCAAACGCGCAATATAGAGTTAGCTTGCAATCATCATTACGCTGCTAATCACGTCATTACCTATAGAGACACATGACAACACCAACCATTCTACCATCGGTAGAAAAAAGCATGTCATCTCTTCTGATGATAATCTTCCATCTTGTGAGATAAACTCATGACTTGGTTTGAATTGGTCGTCTTTGGTGATGGTAACTGTGCAATAGATATCATTAACACAGGTGAAATATGTGGATTTGAAGATGGTCGATTTCATACATGTTTTCTATAACAATTCTGTATAGCTATGGGATTGGTATCTTTGAATCATACACTATAAACGCTATCTAAGGTGTTGTTAATTCCTCTTGTGTTAATGGTTTCTTCATCCATGAAAATTGATGTAGCCACAGAATGAAAGAGTCGGAGTAATAAATGCGTTTTAGGTGATATTACACGTATACATGCAAAGCTTATCATTGATGGAGGACTCAGTAACTTCACACAAATATAGTACGATATCTGCATTTATTGTTGGATATATTCGTTATTTTTCAACGAAGCTCACTGCAATGGCGTAGTTATGAAGCATAATAATGATGAAATGTATCTAGTCTTTGGTTTACTCCAACATATCACAGCATTCATCAATTTTAGGCGATATTGCGTTGGTTTATATTTTTGCCTTTTATTGAGAATTCGATTGCAATAAATGTTGATTTAATAGCAACCATTTAATATTGGATTAATAAGGTATATAGCTTTAGCGACAAAACGTATGCGTATATCGCTTTTATCATAATATATCCGATTGCAGATTAAATTCGACGAATCTGGTGTGTTTGCAAGAATACGTTGGTAAGTACTGACCGATGCATTGTTAGGGATATGTCATAACCCTGTTGTACTAAACTCAAGCTTTACAGAATATGTACTGAATGTACCAACGATATGTGTGATTTACAGAGGTGGTCAACACCTACTCTCTGATCAATCATTCTGATCAATGGGTGTGACAAGGCCGCACGTGATCACTTTACCAACGCCCCACCATTGACGTTATAAGACTGATCAGCAGCTTAGCTCAGATTTTCTAGCCGAGCCAATAAGTCCTCTTTTGACCTATTTCAGCACCTTAGGGCTTCGTGTAAACGATGCCATGCAGACTGTGATCACTACAGAATCCATCGGACATTTGCATTTATAACAGTGAAATCGTTTTATGTTCTCTAGTTAGAATAACTTTTGGGAATCATGCTTTACACAATACTGTAAATCCAGACCCGCCAGAGATATATCTGACGTGACCAAGCTATCCAGCGCTCGATGATAGCGACCAATAGTATGCGCTACAACTGAACTCTGAGATGACACGAACCTCATGCATAACAGGTTAGTTTTGTGCCACTTGAATATAATGATCACTATCGGTCTTCGTCGGTGACAACCTAGTGGTAAACGAGCTCAAATGCTTTCGTCGTGCTTGGTCTGTTTTCCACTAACTTAACATTATCTCATTATCATGATGGCGAAATATAGCATGTGTGAAGGCGCAGACGGGGATGCAGCAACATTCATACAAAGCACAAGATGGTAAAAGGGACTTCTCTTGTTACAAAGAAGCGGTGTTGCTGGGTAATGCGATGCATGTTTCTTATTACTCGTTGTTATTTGTTCACGATGATGAGCGGTTATACTGACACCACGTGCAGCAATTCATTATTCCGGGCAGTCATTTGGTTTCTACCTTCTTCCGTTTTCTCTCCGACTCATCAGCAATGATACTCAATTAGGCACAGGTATTTGGCCGTATGGAGTATTGCACCCTATTAAGGACTTACAGTTCATCGTTATCGCACTAGCATGTAAAGTAAGACCTGTCGCTTAGCAGCCGGTCAAGCCGCGTTACCCTTGGCGGCTCTGTAGCGGTCATCGCTGGGTAAGTGGTAGACATGGTAAGTTGCTCAATGTCAGCGGCAGATTTATACAATTGTTTCATTGCCGTTCGGCATCTAGAACGTCCATTTGGTGTGACTTCAGTAATGTTCAAAGAGTTAAGAACGACTGAAGCCATCACAAGTGTTTGTGCGATGTGACGAATTCATATTGAATTGAAATCCTTGCACCTCCCATATGCCGCTACACGGTTGACATAAACCTTTACGTTATCGACCTTAGTCAACCGATATTATCTATTTATCCTGAATGCAATTTTGTATAACCCGACCTAATGCTAATGGTATAAATGACAGCAAACCCCCCCCCCCCCCCATCTTTCCACTTGAGGCTCGATCTATTGTAGATGTCCCCAGAACTATGTCAGTCAAGAGTGCATCATCGGCAAGTGTCTTTTTTTTAGCATTTTTTAAAAAGGATTATTTCATTTCAACTGTTGGTACTGAATAAATTTACACATCGTCGATTTTATCACATAATCTCGCTTCTTACATTATTCATATAACAACAACAGCAAGGCGTGATTAGAATCTACCCTCCGAGCTGTCAAATACTAAGAAGAGGCAATGTATTTTATTACTGCTAAATAAGAAAGATACAATTGTAATATCCACTGATGTCCACAATGACCTGCTGTTAGGTATTGAACCCAGATGCCCCTACTTGACCTGGTGTGTTTCTGAGCATGTCTCGTGATGACACCATGGTTTCTGGACAGTATCGGGACGAAAACGAGGATTGCATTAACTTCCCTTTCAACAAACGCTGGACACACCAAAAGGATCATCCGTGTGACATCGTTGGCATAGAAACCCTCGGTGCAAACGCGCAGCTGTTCTCTCCTCAGGGATATACTTTACGGCGTGGCCCGGCTGTTGCAGCTCTTTACCATGAATGTGATCAGAAAAGCAATCGTGTCCATGCGAAATAGCGCAGTAAAGTCTCACGAGAGGCCGTTGTTTATTTGGTTACTTAACACGCCTGGTGATATTGCTCTATGTGAACTGATCACTTTTGACCATGTATATTTCAGTTATTTTTCCA
This sequence comes from Urechis unicinctus, assembly GCA_034190875.2. Taxonomy (NCBI): domain Eukaryota; kingdom Metazoa; phylum Annelida; class Polychaeta; order Xenopneusta; family Urechidae; genus Urechis; species Urechis unicinctus. The sequence continues at coordinate 801,127 of CM067343.1, forward strand.
GCAATTTGCCACGTGGTGATGTAAGACACCGTTTCGTATCAATCCAAACCTGTGATAAAAGGAACGCCGAATGCCTAACATTCAAGTCACTTCTGGAAAATGAGCTGATGGTTTTTTTAAAGGACGATTCAAATGGTCGAAAGACTCATCCAAAATAGAAAATATCCAAGCCCATTATTGTGATTCGCTATGTCGATACCAAATAAATTCTTGGCCGATGCGTCCAATAATGCCGGTCTCACATCGAATGAAATATGTTTAACTTTTGCTGGACAATTCATTATCAATATCCTCTGAAACAAGAGCTTGTTCAATACATCTCTAGATTAGGTACCTAAAGATAGCAATTCAAACTATCAATATATTTATGGAATAAGACACCGGAGAAATTGATTCGAGAGTGATATCTACAGCATAATGATAGAAATCTTTAATGTTTAGAATCGTTTCACTTATTTTCTGCTTTAGTTTGCGTTTACGGTTGCTATATTTGCCTACATTTGACACTTTTATCATGTTGTTGATTATAGAAAAAAGACACGATTCAACTTCCTCATCATCTTCATCATCATTGTCTCACTATTCAATGTTGATTCAGTTTGAATTTACGTTTTTAGTCACTAACATTTTCATAATTGCAATTATGAAAACCATCATGATCATGGTCGTTCTAACTATATCATGTACAGACTGCGTCTGTTTATTAAATTTGAACAATCCGGCGTTCATTCGCTATAAATATTCAACCCGAGGTTTTCTCACAGCAGAATACCGCCGATGTTTTTAAAGCAAACTGCATCTTTGACAGGTGGACGTCTTGTTATTCATGCAATCATGTGTGCTTTTGCGTTGGATGCCAGTGGTTTTCTGTATGACTTGTTCGTTATTACTCGACTATTTGTTTCTATTGATATACAGTGTTTTAATAGACGGCCTTGTGCAAATATCGATACCAGCAACATGTCCTAATGCTAATTGCAGTAAGCGTTGATGAGATTGAACGCCGAACAGCGCAACAATAATTGTAACCGCTGTGGAAATATTATTACAATAACATGCCGTGGTGGTGCTGTCTATAACACGGTATGATAGTTATTTATGTAATGGTTCCGACATGGTATGCATGTCTGTTACGATGACGACGACTTCTCGTGTCCGTAAAGTGATGTCAATATGTATCCTTCCTCACAGGTGACTAACATAGAGTAACACAAATTATCAAAACCTGCCAAGGAAATCTTGTCGCAAGTCTCACGGCGAGCGCAGTGTCGCGTTAGATATAGGGCTGCTATCTGGACGAAGCATTATTGGTAACTAGGCAACGGCATGCGTATCTGTGCCGCAAATTAAACACGGGTAAAATCAGGGGACGCTGGAATGGTTATGCCCGAATCGATAAACGTATTGAAGATGGTTTTCATTGGTTGGGGCAGTCGCTGTTTGTCGGCCATAACTCGGAGATGTAGAGAATATGTCTTTTTGGAATGTTTGTACAGGCATATATTGACCACATTGAAATCATCAACAAACATGATTTGATGAGAGAACTCTGTGACGGCTGAAAATATATAATTGAAGCATGAATATATACAGCTAAAACCTTCTCAGAAGATAAACACTAGTAAAACTTTATTACAACTTATTGATTTTCTTCAATTCCCAATGACTGGTGGCGCTCACAGTAAACATATGCAGTGCCATTAAAGCAGACACCCATGGCTAAGTGGTGAGCAATCCCAAGGTGTGACTGACGAACTGTTTACTAATGTTTATGGTTATCACGGTAAGTGACGATCCAGTCTCCAAACGAGAATAAACTTGACAAGTTGGCTCAATTCTATCATGCTGGAACTTTGTCCAAGCGGCGTGGGCTACACAACCCGGTCATGGCAACGAGATTTTACCAAGAGCCCATTTATGGGAAGCTGTCCATGCATCCAAATCATCGTCGCGACGTCACCTCTTGTGTGCAAGAGTCGTTAAGCATCAGCATTATTGTCTGCACTGAGCAATACGCTGATTCTTATATTGGCTGCTGACGATCAGCATTATAACATCTTACTATGTACAACTTGTGTAATTTTCAGTTCTTGTGATGGTATGTATATCAGCGGGTGAACTACTCCTGCTTGCATGCTAAATCAAGGCATTTATTGCAAACTTTTCATACGGAAAGAACGACTTTTGCATAACCCGGAACGAATGACCAGATATTCAATCTCTTAACAGATAATATGTACACATACGCCTGGTAACCTCACCTGTAAATTTTCTCAGGGGTAGACTCCTTGACAAAACTCGTCACGCAAGTATGCCGGGTATTTAAGTAGAGTACACCACCGACAAGCTTTGCACAACACTAATTTAGTGCATTATCGTTAAGTAGATTGACATAAACAAGTCATTACTGAAAGAGAAATTGAAAGCGCATAAATTTCAAGTTCATTCAAGTTTGCACGAATTATTTCCCTTATATTAGTGTAGCACCTAAATATTGGAACATTTCTCAAAGTTATTAATTCAACATTACATTCGCATTCTCTTCAACGTTTAACATACATGGAATTATTTAGCAGCGGTACTTGCCATTCTGTGCACATCATTGGTGTGTATATCTGCTCACGGCGTCAGTTTGCATAAATACCCTTCTTGCAATGTTATTGCGTCACAATTGCGTCCATGAAGAATAAAATATGCGACCACTATACCTGTTTATAAATGTATAAATTATTGACTCTACAACAATGGCTCGTAATTTTTACTTTCTGCATCGGTACCTCATTTTTCTCAGACACGTTGATCCTAAAGGAGATGCAATACTTTTGCAATATCAGTTCTCCCCCTACCATTATTTTGGCTCTCAAACATTAACCAAACAAACCTTTTCTTGAGTGCTGCCAATATGGTATTTATAGAGATTAAGAGTGCACGGGGAAAAGTCTGATGACGCATTTACGGTGATATATGAAACTGATCCGATAATTAGGATCATAAGTACCAGCAGCACCTACAGCCTTGATAATTCAAAGGATACGTTATATATTATCCGTGTCCATTGCAACATCAAGCGTTACACACCCCGTCACTGAGCGGCAGGTATGGTGAATGACTATTCATCAAATGCAGTTATGCACCTTCAGTCATTTCGCGCCTTACATAAATGTATACCAAGGAAACGTGACGAGATAATACGAGTTCTGTCTGATTTGATAATGTAAACCGTTGAACACCCAAACTCCTGAGCAAGAAGACATTGAAGACTTCGATATAGGTACCTAATCTACTAGATGTAGAAGATGCAGACTTGGTTACAAAGGTCGTGATCTGGCATAAGCAAACTGACATTCTGTATTCGCCACAGCACGTGTCATTTCAACGCTGGTTAATTGGGTGGCAGTGTTTTCATAAGTAAGACTTTACGAGGACTTACTTATAAGCCGCCCATCACAGACCAGCTGGATGACGACAAGGCAAATTTGGCTTTCCTGTCGTTTGTTGCAAAGCTGAATACAAGCATCATTCTACAAACATAGTAACAACATCAATGCATTCACAGGAAATCGCATGATAAAGTACAAAAAAATGATCACATTGGACAATTATTGCAATGACACGATACAAGCTTTCCCATACATCGGGTTGGGATTATCAGCTGCCTACGTTATTATACTCCTACCAAGAACTACCCTTATAAGATCTGCCACTTTGGCTGCAATTTTCTTGATGATCGTGATAAGATATGATGTATATGATTTGTCTTTGGTTCAGCACAACTGCCGACGGTTGTTAAACTGCGTGTAGACTGAACGACAACACATTCTGTATTGATTTAGAAACGCTGCAGTTACTGAATGTTCCTGAAATGTACAGACACAAGCGCGGTTACATCGTCAAAGTAAAACTGGACCTCACGTGGCGAATAATTAAGATTGACTTCATTCCAATCAATATCAATAACAATGTGTGCCGTTTTTCGTGGGTTTGCCTAATTTCGTCACGGCCGTCGATCTGACCACAGAGCAACCCAGACAACTCGGTGTCCTCCGTGACGTGGTCGGCCTATCAACGCTGCAATATGCGGCTTACAGTATTAGCTGGAGGTACAATGTTCATCCATTCTGTGTGATACAACTAGTGTTATCGACGGTATCATTCACGTCCTCTCAGCCAATTGGAGGTCGAAGAAGCCTCGAGCTCGCAGTTATCACATGGCGAGCCGTGTCTCAAGATTACCGTGCTTACTTTCATATTTAAGAGGAAATCCCTCATCGAGCAGCTTGGCTTTATAATTGCGCTAACTTTGATGCGCATGACACCTAGCAAACTATGGCTTTTTTTACATAAAAATGACTTTGCTTGTTGAACGTTATTATAGTGATGCGTTCTTCATCGGGTAGTCACGTTATGGATTACCCCATTACCCCGCTAACTCGCTAAGACACGAAATCGTAACATGTGCAAAGACAGACATCAATCCTTGGTTGACCGTCACGTCACGGCAGCTTGCGTCATGGTAGCTTGAATAGCGCGGGGTCATTTAGCTTTACGGGATTATCGTATGTTGGTGCCTTCACGATAAGTTTATTGTTGCATGGTCAAGCCGATGATATGGGTAAACGCATTCAGACACACCGCGCCCTCGTTTGCTCCCCGATATTACCCACATGATCATGCCGTAATTAACACTTACCTTCAGTGTTCTAACTACTAGGGTGTATGGCTGTAGAATGATCATCGTATATATTTATGCGTCCTACGCGGAATTCAGATTTGAGACTTACTACTGTGTTGTCTTGTTGAGTAATCTGGAGAATCCATTATATCCCGGCTGCCAAATTAATATGTAAATTACATTATTTTCCTTTGTTGATATGTTTTCTTTGTTCAAAATTGAGTGCATGTCCCAGTATCCGGATTCTCCACCATATGTTGTGCTTTAAGTTGCAGATGAAGTTGCATAGTGATGAATCAACAAGACTACATAGTAGTAGACCGAAAGGAGTTCAAATGCTGAATATCATGAAGGCACGCCGAAAGGTCCGAAAGAATACCCATTTGGCTTTGAGCGAGCGGAGGAGATATGGTTCCTGATTGAAGGGCGAATCTCAACTGCCCTCTCTGAACCGCATGACCCCACGAAGACTGGGGCGTAAGCGGGCTAAATAATGAAGCCAATAACGGAATGCGGTTAGATTGAGGCTATTCCTATGCAGTCGCACAAGTAGTTATATTTGCCACACGACAGATACTTCGATCAGCTCAGACATGATCTATCAATTGCTCTTATCAAGAAATACCGCCACTTTCCGTCAATCTAATCGATATTGCTGAAATGCTGCAACTTTCCGTCAATTTAGTCAATACTGCCGAAACACTGCCACTACCCGTAAACCAGTCAATACTGCTGGAATCTGCACATTAATGTTCCTGTGACCTTTCTACGATTCAGCAATAATTTCCACTCGTGTCTCCCACCGGGATTAAGCCAGTATAATCGAATCGACCCCCGGTGTGGGAGGAAAGCGGTGAGATCGCCGAAACATAACCACTGGACCACCTGGGAAACGTTACAAACGTAGAGTAATAGTGATAAGATTGACTTGTTTTAGGAAAATCCATGAAGATGAAAAAAAATGGTAGAAAAGATAAAAAGAATGCGAAAGATGATCCTAGGTCGCCACCAGTGAATTGACTTGTCCAGGCCATTCCATCCTCTCGTCTGGGTGAAATCCTTCGGTAAGAGTTGCAACCCGCGCAAACTGGTTGTCCCCGATTATTCGCCTGTTACGACATTCAGGAGGGTACAATGGACCTACAACGGCTCGGGACGTAGCGTTACATTGCATGGCTGCGTGAAGAGACCAAGGTCTTTTGATGAATCAACCATTGTCGCCTTGCTACAAAGGAGGTCGGAATGTGATGCCGTGAAGATAGCAACTGGTGTACATCACTTTGTGCCTTGAAACTCTGCTGCATCTTCACGAAAAAGGAGAAGAACGTGTTCAGTTTCCTAGATAGTCGCGTCATTTGAATGCCGTCTCGTTAACAACTTTTACAAGGCTAATAATCTTCTTGAAGGCGTGTTGTTCCTTTAAATGTGATGATAATATGCCAGAGGTAATTTGAAAGCAACATGGCGTCTTTTGCTAGACGATTATCAGACAGCTTACCTTACTCGTCAATCTTTTATTGATATCAGAAAGTAGTGTGTAAATATGCATGATCGAATGAGATCGACCTAATATTTAATTTGACACACCCATATAAATCATGTCAAATACCAGGCCTTCATTTGCATCAGAATTTCCCCAAACGAAATCTGATTATGAGTGATGCCGGAATGTGGCTTAGAGGTTGAGCATTGCGCAAAACAATATTTGTAATATCTCGTTTGTTTGTAAATGAATCTGTTTTTTTCGTCCAAATGCTTAATCTATAAAATATCGTAGGACAAGACAATGTGTATTCAATGTTATTTGGCAAGTTTGTGGTACCACACTGTGGTAAACTATTGAACATGAACCACAGTGAAGAGCATCAGGGTATCCCCCCGACAACCGCTCCTTCAGCCTAAGCAGTGTATTTATAGCACTGTCATCCTTAGCAATCCCGATTTAGGATTTGGTACGCTTCGCTATATGCTTCGCATAATTGACGATTTATCAAAGCTAATTGACAATGCTTCCAACCAAAATCATGGCCTAGACAGAATATAACAAAATTATTTAGCATGCTTGAAAGCTTTGCAAATAGATGGATATCCATTACTGATTAACCCGGTCACCCCTTGTGACCAGAAACTCTTTATTGCAGAATGACAGGATTAACTTATACTGGGATTAGACTTCCGCAGTGGACCAAATTATAAATGAACTTGTTTGACCGAGTGTATCAAACTCGATGGAATTATTCATTGCACAGTAGATTGCTTCTTATTTCATTCTATATAGAATTCTGTAGGAAATGGCTTTGCTGAAATGACCAAGGTTTAATATCGACCATCGTATCTCTCAATAAGATTCTAAGTGTTGATTGTCAAGTCATGTAAATATTTGGGGTGGGATCATTCCTGCACTGCAGCGGCAATAATTGATTGGCTTCGAGGCAAATATGATACGGTAGATTCGTCATGACATCCAAACTCAGTAATATAGTTGCAATTTAATCAAAGGTTGTCGCACCTGTCATCGATCAGTTTCTGTTACAATTAATACCAAATGACAAGGTGTAAATATTACAGATGCATATTTATGATAATCGTTCTGATTCAGGTAAATCATGCTCAGTGCGGTATTGTTTGGTGCACAAACGGAGGTAAATGCTTGCAATTGCAATGTCTAGTGAAACATTGCTTTGAGCGGAAAATGTTGCAGACAGCCTCAGGTTATATTGGGCGATGATTATAAGTTTAAGAGATAAACTAAGATCCATGTTAGTATACTGGGACGAATCAAGAATTCCTCCAGTGTGCGGCATATCTAAAGCAAAGTCTACTTATCGTTGGGTGCTCCTGTAGAATGTTGTGATAATCTGCCATCGACTTCATGTGAATGCAATATTTCGATGACAAACCCAATACGCGCTCATTACCAATCACAGCAAGTAGCTACCTTGAACCGCCACCAAATAACAACGAACTAATTAATCAGTGTCTAATGATGTCAATTGGTTATATCATTAATACGATGTCCCTCATACTACCGATCAGAGACAGCCTTACCATTTCCCCATAGTGCAAGATAAAGAACACATTCAACGACACTGCATAGCTACAATCTGCTATGCCAACGGGTTAAGTTGATAAGTATTACCAGCTTAAAATGACCTGCGATCAATGCAGTGTAGCTTGTATCTCCCCGTGAGTTATGGCGGCGTGGAGGAGAGGGGGTAGCATTCGTAAAGTGATGAAGTCAAGCCACTGTCCTCGGAAAAAAACCTCGTTTTTTTTGGCGAAATGGATATCTGAGAAGGCGATGGGATTTTTCTGCAACCATCTTTTTCTCTCGTCTGATCTGAAGTGTGTAACGAGGGTGCGATAACAGCCCCCTATATTAATTAGGATCTGGTTACGGTTCGGGGTCGAATATGAGGTGTCGGGAGATCAAGGTAAATGGTGTTGACGCACAACCACGAAAAAGCAAGTGAAGTCCCTTTCAAACTGTTTTATGCGTCTTCACTGTATTAAACTCTCGCCAGTGCAAGGTACTCACTTCAGCCTATTGTGTATACATTTCAAATAAAGTGCCATACTACGAACCATATTCATTCCGTCCTGGCCTTCTCGGATATACTCATATATGTTGATTCAGCTTAAAATAAACATTTGCAAACGGGATCTTCTAAGCAAAGCGTTAGTTACAGTGTGAAGGCAACAACAGCTAGAGATGATCGATACACGTAGTGTGTTGCTCCACATTCACATCCGCCCTCACAATACATACGCCTCATGATCGTGATAGACGACAGCCACTATGGGTGACCATGATGTTGCCAAGCAACACATCTATTCAGGGACGTGTAAGAGATTATATGCCGGTTATGCCGTACAGTTGTCGCCCGATATATTGGCCATCGCACCCTGGGATGAACCATATTGTTTTCCTTTGTCTACTATTGACTTAACATATGGAACATTAAGAAAAACAGACGGAAAACTGCTTCTCGCTTCTTTGTCGAGGTCAGGTCTCCTATAGCAATTATATATATTATATATATATATATATATATATATATATATATATATATATATATATATATATATATATATATATATATATATATATATATATATATATATATATATATCTCTATATATATATATATATATATATATATATATATATATATATATATATATATATATATATATATAAAGGTTGTGTTCCGAACCCTTCATGGCCATGAAGTTGTACCACGAGCTAACTTAGAAATATATGTGATTCACGTGGGATCAATCTGATTTACAAGACTGCACCTGATCATTCTACCGACGTCATATCTTTTAAATTATTGGACTGATTTGCACAAATATACAAGCCGAGGAAACGTATCTGTTTTCGACCGTCATATGCGTCATAATTGCTTTCGTCTAAGGGTGCAGTTATCTGACATGAATCTCAGTTACTCACAGCAAGCGCCCGCTTTCGCTGTAATGCTGACTGGTATCACTGGTGCTATGCTGACTGGTATCACCCTGGAACATCAGGCTGCAGACATCAGACATTTGCATTTATGGCAATGAATCGGCTTACGGTGCTCTGGCATGAATAACTAAAGGGAATTGTGGTTATGCACTTGTGTAGATCAAGCTCAGCCTAAGATATCACTCGCATAAGCAGCCAATCCGGCGATATATAATGGCGGCCAGCGGTAAGAGCTCATACCAAGCAATGGGATAACACGTAGCTCAAATCCGGCAGAGACACACAATCGGCCAGTTGTTTGCTATAACAAAAGTGTTGAAAACAAGTGGCCTTCGCCTGTTACATTCCGTTCTGCATTGCTCAAATATTTGGCCTGAGGCAACATTGTACACTAATTGGGGTACAAATATTTATGAGCCATTTCGCTGCCAATTATAGTAACAGTTCAAATGTCCTGTGATGCATCATAACCCATAAACAGAATCCACTCCCTAAGATCGGGAAAGGTGAGATATGATGTAATCCTGCCGTCTTTTACTTGGTCTCCTCCTCAATATGTCTGATGATGACGTCACAATGTATATACAAAGTCATAAGTCGCCTCCACGATATCGGGCATTACATCAATTTACGTTTTTGTAACGGACAATAGACACGCCAGCAGGCCCGACGGTCCAGTCGTCTGCATCATCAGCATACATGTATCAGAGCAACAAGCAAGCTTTCTGTCATTAGGGCTTCGTTGTGTTTACTTGTTCAACATCTCAGTGTTTGCTGCTCTCTATCTGGCGGATGAGAGCATGTATCGGGACCACATGCAATTATGAAGTCTCGTTGGCGGCCGTCAGTTAGACCTATGCATTCAAATAGCACCACTCAAATAACTGTTCACATGACAACTTAATAGAATATGAAAGCGATGTTTCATCGTCATCAGGTCTAGTTTGTCACGCCTTTAAGATAAGTAATACCATTTAGTATCCCGAAATATTAGGACCCATTGGCTGTAGAGCAGGAGCCATGTTTTCACTACTCAAATAGTCCATGGTACTCAGTATTCTGTCCTTTTTTGCGAAACACTTGATCGTATGAATTATCCACGTGGAGAATTACATGGACCTTGCATTCCACAATATTTGGCTCTTCAACACCAAGGTTCTGAAATAGGACAGTGCTATCATTTACTTTATCAGACAACAGGACATCTACCTGGGATTTAATTCTATGAATTGTAATATTTACGAAAATGGACAATGTTCTTAGCTTGAATTTGCATGAATTCGCATCATCCCTGCCGCAGTGGCTTATGTTTCCAACATAACCTGTAGAAAGTTAGTTTCTACTGGTGGACGGACAGGACATTGCACTTTAACATTACACTACATGCTCATTGACGGTCTGACGTCCGATGTTGAAAGTATCCTTGGTCAAACTCTACTGGGGTACTGGTCATAGGAAACTGAAAACATCGACCTCCTGTCCAACTTGGGCTTGGTGTGTGATGTGGAACTAGACGATGGTTGAGATCCAATATAGAATCAATGCCCCTACTCCTTGAATGACACACGCTAGGATAAGTTGCACACGTTAAATGCTCCTTCGTTTAACTGGCTCGAAGTTCCTCACTTAACTGATCTCCCCTCTTCATCTCTCTGTTTCTACGTGCGCTATGGGGGGTTGGGTCCTAACGGATCATAGTATATTGGAGCAAATTTTAAAGTACGATAAAAATAATGTTACCCGAACACTCCTTGTGAGCAGACATTCGTTATAGTCCGAAGTCGAGACTAGAAAGATAGGAAAGACTCGACGAGAAAAGACAAGCCCTAAGGTCGATCAAACCAGAGTTTAGTGCGTGGATATATCTCAATGTAATCTAACTGCACATTACTGCATGGAGTGGCCCGATGTATGAAAGTGGATTGCTTTGTACATCTCGCCTAATTGAATTGGATTGAGATGGTTTGGCTGCCTCTGTAATATTATGATATTAACTATATTGCCTTATATCAAATGAACCGCAGTAATGGCCTATTTTTAATGTCTTGTGAATATGTGATGCGAGGCACAAGTAGCCACAATAATCGATTGGTTTCTTGGTAATTTAGCACAGATGATTCGGCAAAACCTCATAGACAGTAATGTTTCTGTGCTTGATCCTTGCCGAGTTGGTCGTCCCTCAGAACGGGCAACCTAATGGTGTTGTTTGGCTGCGCAGATTTTAGGATTTCGCATCTCAGCGAGAAAACGGGGAGATGGAATAATACTGTGACTTCCCGATTAGGAACACGCTACCAGATTAACGCTGAATAAACCCCTTGTGAAAACATCCCTGCTGTAACACTCGCGATGCGTGCTGGTTATGATGCTCTTCCGTACTCTTGCCATGTTAATGACGTACTGCTCGGCGAGGCACTTTCGCCCAATCGGAAGAAAGCAGGATGACATTGAGACACTGTCGCAGTGTCCACACGGCTAGCTATGCGATAACTGCAAGCTTAAAGCGATTCTGAACTGAAATGAAAGAGGTTGCAATGCTGTGTGTCTTATTGTTTTTGGTCAAATCACTAATTGCGATACTGACGTGATTTGTGCATGTGGTGGTTCTAGCTATCAGAACGGCAAACACTGCAAACAGCTTGCAGTAATATTGGCCGTTAGCTATGACTCATTCCTCACTGATCGATGAATAATGGAACAATTTATGGGATTAAAATTGCAGTTAATGGTTTGAATATGAAAATGTTTGAGGTGAATTTGGAAAGACAAAACTGTTTGTGTGCCAATATTCACGAAATCGAATGTATCATCATACTACCATCAGAGATTACAGCATCATTTACTCGAATTAGCCGTTCTTTCTAAGTCGTTTCTAAGGGCGTTATCGCATGCCATATTGGATGCGTAAGTTAAATCTTAACGTCCAGGTGCTTAAATCCATAGTTGAATACATTCTATAACAGTGATTCTAAGCAACTGAGTCCCCGTGAAACAAGGTTTTACTGTCAAGTTTTAGTCCAACATTATATCACAGTACGTCAGTGCCCTATTGAATACCTAAGTACGACTCATTGCTGATACACTAAGTGAAATATGAATACAATTCCTACTTGTATAGTTATTCCGACGGGTTCGTTAGATTTAGTCCTTTAGAAACTGAATACACAGCAGGCGAACATTAGACTGGTTACGTGAAAGGCAAACCCCCTCTTATTGATCATAAATAAGATAAAATGCAAATTCATTAGAATGAAAGATGTTTTCAGATCGTAATGTTCATCAATTACCCATCTAAATTCATGTCAAGAGCATATGCGGAGGGTATGTAGCACGATACCACGGTTTCATTAAGTAAAGCCAATGTACTTATATTAGATTGGTATGGCATAGTTCAATAATTAATGTATATCAATACAATAACAATGATGTGGTCAACCATCTGTTATCCACGATATATCCAATTAGAAATAGCAAATGGAACTAGTCGTACTTTAAGTGATAATTAAGCCATCTGCTACGTACGTACATTCATGTGGAAACTACAGAGAAGCAAATCTCAATAGATTGAAGAGCACAGGTTGGGAGACATACGCATAAAATGACGCTGTTGAGTGGGCTGCTAAGCGGTTATTGAACTTCGTTACGTAACAACGCATTTTTGTATAATTTAATCTAGTGGTTGGGGACACACTAGCACTGCAAATAATGAGCCACATATCCACGCAAAGATCACTTTTATTGCATTTACACGGTTTACGTTACCGATGGTACGGTATGGCCTATGTTTACACGGTCTGCATTCCCCATGGTACGGTATGGCCTATGTTTACACGGTCTGCGTTCCCCATGGTACGATATGGCCTATGTTTACACGGTCTGCCTTCCTGATGGTACGATATGGCCTATGTTTACACGGTCTGCGTTCCTGATGGCACGATATGGCCTATGTTTACACGGTCTGCGTTCCCCATGGTACACGGTCTGCGTTCCTGATGGTACGATATGGCCTATGTTTACACGGTCTGCATTCCCCATGGTACGGTATGGCCTATGTTTACGCGGTCTGCATTCCCCATGGTACGGTATGGCCTATGTTTACACGGTCTGCGTTCCCCATGGTACGGTATGGCCTATGTTTACACGGTCTGCGTTCCCCATGGTACGATATGGCCTATGTTTACACGGTCTGCCTTCCTGATGGTACGGTATGGCCTATGTTTACACGGTCTGCGTTCCTGATGGCACGATATGGCCTATGTTTACACGGTCTGCGTTCCTGATGGTACGATATGGCCTATGTTTACACGGTCTGCGTTCCTGATGGTACGGTATGGCCGATGTTTGTTACGTCATCCAACAAATCATGAAGCACAATCAAATATAAATAGCTGGTAAAACAATATACAGGCGAAAAGTCTACTTAATAGATTTGTGAACGGTTTTATAATTTTTCTTGCAGATGCAAATAAGACGAGTTGATAAATTATACCCGTTTGACTGACGAGACGCGACAGCAACGATAAACTCGAATATGCAATGAGTTCGTCGAGTTTAATAAGGCCACACCCAAGAGTGTAAAAAGCAAGGAACGCGCTCATAAGTTTTGTTCGTATACTGAGGAGCCAATAGTGTTGAGTGGACTAGTGACCTATACAGGCCAGTTCTTCCTCCTCCCCGGCTGCAAAGATTTGCGTTTATTGACAAAATAAACATCCGTAAACGATTTTATGTAGCCACAATGTTCATAAATAATTGTATCTCACACATTCGGCCTTTGTAGAAAAGTTTTAGCACAGTAATATAATAAATTTTCCATGGATTGCGTTGGGTTTATGGCGGAATTTCTAATGAGGTGATTGCATATAACGGTTGTTGTTATACCCACCGATGATATGCACCTACTTAATTTCAAATGATTGCAAGCGGTTTGAAAACTCGAAGCATCGAGGCGCAATGTTTTCTCTTTCAGACCAATTTTGCAGACTATCGACCCCCCCCCCCCCCCCGCCCTACAAAGGTTTTTTATTGTCGCTGAAATGTACAATGCATAAATATTTCAGAAGCATATAAACCGATTACATGTCAATTCTACACGAGATGAAAAAAAATAACGACTCGGTCTATCATATCGCTATGACAATAAATGTATCTAATAACGCAACCGTCACAATAAGCACCATTAGATACGTGGACTTAACCCAAGATATAGACCAACAATATTGCAATATTGCACATATTTTAATCACGTATTTCAGTTGTGATTTTCTGTGGCTTGTTCACAGACTTAAGAGAACTCATTTGAATTGTAACAGTCAGAAGCCTATTAACAAAGAAAGGGATATATTTGGGGCAAGTGGGACTTATTGCTTTGATCTGAATTTGCCAAACATATGAAGAGAAACAGCTGGTGTGAGATATATCAGAAATATATCTTCGCTGACTTTTATTGATAGACTTCGCTGTCTTTTCAGCTTCAATTGCCCTTTGATAAACGCGATGTAGATAGAGTCTTGTCGCGAATTACAATGATAGGATCGGCTGTCTATGTTTCTTCTATCAACAGCATCAATGACGGGTAATCTATTGTGATCAAGTAATTTGCCATCGTTGTTAATCGCGATTGCGCGCCGGAATCAATAAGAAAAATGCTAGCAGCCATGCGAAAGCAGCGCGCTGCTCACAAGTGGAAAAGTCGCATATTTTGTCGGGCGTAGTGCGTGAGTGCGTGCTTATAAAGTAGCTATGAGCTCTTTGGTGAAATGAGCCAGGTGCATCGCAAAGTCTTGAAATTTAGGTATCGACTTAACGCAGGATTATGATGGAAGCAGTGGTTACAAAGTAGTTTTCGGAATGACCTGTACTGGACGGTTCGGTTCGGTAATTGGTTGTCAGTTATTTACATTGTACTTCGCCGGATTCATCAAACAATCTGGAGTGCTGACTTGAAGCAAAGGCTCTTCATTCTTGAAAAAAGCTTGTACGTTTCAATTGTCACCTCTCGGTTGACATCCATTTCAATGGAATTGTAATTATTGACAAAATCAACATAACGGAACCCAAATTCTATTTGACATGACCCTATTCTAAGCTTTATTATTCGATGTCACTCAAGGCTCAATTAGTCGCTGACACTACACGGAACTCATTTGACGTACGTCATCTAAAGGCGTCCTTTTCAATGTTTTGTTTACCATTTGTATCATGTGTAACAGTTTTGATGTAATGTGACACATCGTAGATCTCTGCACTATCTATTTTTTGTGCTTATTACAATCTTCAGAGGGGGGGAAACAATATCTCTGCCGTACTCTGGTTGATCAAGAACATATAGTTTAATAGAACGAGCACCCAGTTACAGATGAGAGGAAGAGGTATAACACGTTTTAACTCATTCAGCATGCCAAATAAACAAGATGCCGCCAGGGGAACGAATGATAATATTCAAAGCTTGCTTCCCCGTTAACTTCAATGACAATAAACCCCGATTTTAGTTTGTTCAAAGTGATGATTGGTTTGAAACTGTAAAACATATTGGATTTACAAAGCACGTCTGGTGCAAAGTATATGATGAACGTCGGATGAATGTTATTTGGAGGCGGCCAGAGTTGTTATCGTAAAATGTGTATGGCAACGCTTTGCGTAAACTGTGTGCTGCTAGGTGTGTGTGTGTGCGTGTGAAATGAATGTATCAAATCAGACGAACGCATGAAATAAAACACTTGGATCGACCAGGGGGATTATTACGTAACATGCATTGAATTTCAATCATAACATTACACAATCAATTAATCAAATTACATAATATTGATTATTATGAGTTAAGCAAATCTTGTGGTTAAGCTGGGCTATTTCATTAGGGTTTGCCTCTCTTTCCATTTCATAGTTGCATATTCAACGTCAAAACAGAGCTGAGCCTTAAATGTTTATATATGCTATCGAAAGAAAGAACCAAGGAAGATCTGCTACGTTGTTTATTTGCAATCTAAGCGCAAGTGCTGAATTGCGATCGACAATACAAGGATCAGTCAAGCCAATGCAGCGACATCCTGACTGTTGTTCGCT
Organism: Urechis unicinctus; assembly: GCA_034190875.2. Lineage (NCBI taxonomy): Eukaryota > Metazoa > Annelida > Polychaeta > Xenopneusta > Urechidae > Urechis > Urechis unicinctus. The sequence goes on from CM067343.1 coordinate 817,332, forward strand.
GTGGGGCTTGATGTTGACATCGGCTTTTACATTCTGTATCTGCTGTCTGCAGGCTGCACACTCAGACGCGATACAACTGGACTGACATTTGAATAATATGAATTTCCTCTCACACCCATCGCCACCCTACTATTTAATTATAGAGGGAGTGTTATGCATATTTCATTCGTGCTTCGAATTTAAATAAATCACCCTTTCAATCATCGTTACTTAACGAAAACCCGTTTCCTGTTGATTAGAGTTTTTATACTAGATAGACAGCCTAGCACAACATAGCGGCAAATGCTGTTGGATAAGTTAATATTTATTATCAACGTAGAATCTTATGGAATTTATCACAATAACATTTTATATTCTTCGTTGGTTGGTCGAAATATCAATATATATATATATATATAGATATATATCAAATATATATATATATATATATATATATATATATATATATATATATATATATACATATATATATGAATATATATATGAATATATATATTTATTTAATTACATATAGATATATATATATACCAGGCTATTGGAGTTGAAGCGGTAGAGTTTACATATTTTCCAAACAACAGGACCTAAAGATTACCAACTGGACCTAAAGGTACAGACGTTCGACATAATGGCCATGGAAAGCGACAATGTAAACAAGCTGCCGTTCTCGGCTTGGTGATGCAATATGCCCGGCTTTAATGCGTTTATCCCAGTTCTCAATCATTAGGATGGGCAGCATATCTCGTGATCACGTACAATAGCGCTGGTATAGCCTAGAGTCGTGAGTAGACATATGCAGCATAATCAATTAACTCGTATTGTGTGATTTTCATGAACGACTCGCTCCCATTCATCCTCCCTCTCGGGTCATCGCTACTGCTTACCTTTACAGCAGTGTGTAAAGGTATAACGCTAAGCAGGATCTCAGTATAAACAGAAAATCAAACGACAATTTGAAAAAATGAAAAAATACTAACAGTCGAGTGCACCATTGTGTCTTGATGAGTCGACATCAAGAGTATCATTGTTATGCCGATACGTCTGGTCGTCATGGCGATACGTCTCATCGTCATGCCGATTCGTCCAGTCGTCAGGCCGATACGTCTGGACGTCATGCCGATTTGTCCAGTCGTCATGCCGATACGTCTGGTTGTCATGCCGATACATCTGGTCGTCATGCCGATTCGTGTCAGTCGTCATGCCGATACGTCTGGTCGTCATGCCGATACGTCTGGTCGTCATGCCGATACGTCTGGTCGTCATGCCGATACGTCTGGACGCCATGCCGATTTGTCCAGTCGTCATGCCGATACGTCTGGTTGTCATGGCGATACATCTCGTCGTCATGCCGATTCGTTCAGTCGTCATGCCGATACATCTGGTCGTCATGCCGATACGTCTGGTCGTCATGCCGATACGTCTGGTCGTCATGCCGATACGTCTGGACGTCATGCCGATTTGTCCAGTCGTCATGCCGATACGTCTGGTTGTCATGACGATACGTCTCGTAATACCCGTAACAGACACAGTCTATAAATGATGGCGCCATTATGTAGAGCATAAGCACATGGCATGGTTCAACATCATCTCCGTCGTTTGGATAAATCAATGTTGATTAAGTCATGATTAATTACTATTATGTACAATCATCATAACTTTTATAACCATCATTTTCACCGTCGCTGTCTTTACATAAACCACATGCCGTCTATTGCTTTAACAGCGGCCTTCATCATTGTTGAATGCTTGATTGGACATTCAAAATCAATTGTCAGTGAAACAAGCACAGGAGTTTTCTGTCTCGTCATAAAGAATGGCTTGCTGGCTAAATATGCATGTCTTTGTAAAGCATGTTGAGTCTGGCAATGATGGTATAATACGATACAATAGGGGAATCACCCGGCGCCTTGAGTTAAATGCGCAAAACAATATCATGAAGAGGTAGGAAGTTGCAATAAAGCCAGCTGTATAAGTCAAATCAACGCTGCAATGGCTTTCTTTATTTGAGGCCGGTGCCAATAGGTCTGCTGGGTGCAAGGGAAGTCAAAGTGGGGTTGGTAAGAGTTCCTTTATCATGTTGAAGTTGCACTGCCTGATAAGAGGTGAATATATTTTAGCGCGTGCACGTGGAAGCTTGAAGTGCTCTGTTGATTGTTTGTAGGATATAATTGGCAGTAATGTCTACTTTTTCTGATGTAGGTCAAAGGTTACCTAATTATACTCGTGGTGAAAATTTAAAAAATTATTTCCCTCGTATCTGCAGAATATTGCATCATGTCACCATAGTACATTCATGTAGCTATTCAGAGTATAGATCGCTGCTCAGTGAAATGTTGATTACCTTCATAACAGCATCTTTGTAATTTAAGTAGCGCATTATTATTTCTAATGAATGACACTTCCATAAGGCAAATGACAGAGTATCTTATTTCGTATTCCAATTAATTAAACATTTATTCATAGACATGTGTATTCATGCCTAAACGTCATGCACTGCAGACGTTGGTCACCTCCACGGCCCTTTTTCAGACGGATTGTAAAGGTCAGGTCCCTCCAGAGGCTCCTTAAACCGAACAGTCACCACGTGACATTGACACGATGCAACACACACCGCAATAAAGAAAACCATGTGTGTGTTCAACTCATGACATACCGCTACATAATATATAAGAGTAGATTTGTCAGCTTTGGCCATGTCCCACGAGGGGTTATGGTTCTTCACAAGTGGCTTATATATGCTAGATACCTCCCAGTATGCAGTGTGTGAGTCACATGTAAATAACCGTTTTATGCAAAGCGCAGGTGCTGCCTACAACTCTCATCAGCGGCTCTTTTCTTCTCCCTGTAGTGTTGCAATTGCGTCCACACTGCAGCAAAAGTTTAATCGTTGTCGTTGAATGATACATATATACTTGCTCATGCTAGACTAGATCCGCAAACACAACTCGATATATGGATAATAAACTGCGGTTTACGAGTACAGCAAATGTTGTATGGTACAACACACCCTTACTTGTCGTTGCGGGAACCGTTGATAAATTAAGAGAGGGGGGCTAATACAACACCCTTGCAACATCTCCGCTTACTAAGACATGTATGTCTGCTTTCCGACACATCATCTCTGCTTACTAAGACATGTGTGTCTGCTTTCCGACACATCATTTCCGCTTACTAAATCATGCATGTCTGCTTTCCAACACATCTTCTCCGCTTACTAAGACATGTATGTCTGCTTTCCGACACATCATCTCCGCTTAATAAGACTTGTATGTCTGCTTTCCGACACATCATCTCGGCTTACTAAGACATGTATCTCTGCTTTCCAACACATCATTTCCGCTTAATAAGACATGTATGTCTGCTTTCCGACACATCATCTCTGCTTACTAAGACATGTGTGTCTGCTTTCCGACACATCATTTCCGCTTACTAAATCATGCATATCTGCTTTCCGACACATCATCTCCGCTTACTAAGACATGTATGTCTGCTATCCGACACATCATTTCCGCTTACTAAGACATGTATCTCTGCTTTCCGACACACTCATCTCGGCTTCCTCACACACGCATTTCCCGAATCCCCTCGCATACACAACCCTCCTATCCCCACAAAAGCATGTCTCCCTTCCCCTCCCACGCATCTCTCCATCCTTTTCCCTCCCTCTTGCCATTCTCACAACTTGTTTAATGAAGGGGGAAGTAATTATACCTCGATATGCAACCATTCGATGTTCCTTTAATAATTTTTCTTTTTCGAAACAAATCTACACTTGATAAAGTAACTTCCCATGAGGAAACGTTTAATGTCGGGGGTATAAACTGACCCTCGGGGGGTATAAACTGACCCTCGGGGGTATACACTGACCCTGGGGGGGTATAAACTGACCCTCGGGGTATAACCTGACCCTCGGGGCTATAAACTGACCCTCGTGGTATAAACTGACCCTCGTGGGGTATAATCTGACCCTCAGGGGTTAAACTGACCCTCGGCAGGAATATTCCAATGTTCTATGTGAGTTAAGTCACATCAGAGTTAGCACCAGTAAGGAAAGTTACGGCGAGCATGGAGTGTGTTGGAAAGGGTCGAGCTTAATAACCACACACATACCAGTACACACACTTACCTGTAGCCATCTTTTGCAAGTATTGCCGATACTGTCGAAAACAACCTTCCGGTCACTCTTGTTATGTGTCATACCATCAATCCGTGATTGTACCTGCATGCTTAGGAACTCGTCACTCTTGTTATGTGTCAAACCATTCCGCGATTGTACCTGCATGCTTATGAACTCGTCACTCTTGTTATGTGTCATACCATTCCGCGATTGTACCTGCATGCTTATGAACTCGTCACACTTGTTATGTGTCATACCATTCCATGATTGTACCAGCATGCTTATGAACTCGTCACTCTTGTTATGTGTCATACCATTCCGTGATTGTACCAGCATGCTTATGAACTCGTCACTCTTGTTATGTGTCATACCATTCCGTGATTGTACCAGCATGCTTATGAACTCATCACTCTTGTTATGTGTCATACCATTCCGTGATTGTACCAGCATGCTTATGAACTCGTCACTCTTGTTATGTGTCATACCATTCCATGATTGTACCAGCATGCTTATGAACTTGTCACTCTTGTTATGTGTCATACCATTCCGTGATTGTACCAGCATGCTTATGAACTCGTCACTCTTGTTATGTGTCAAACCACCATTCCGTGATTGTACCTGCATGTTTATGAACTCGTCACTCTTGTGATGTGTCAAACCACCATTTCGTGATTGTACCAGCATGCTTATGAACTCGGCACTCTTGTTATGTGTCATACCATTCCGTGATTGTACCAGCATGCTTATGAACTCGTCACTCTTGTTATGTGTCATACCATTCAATGATTGTACCAGCATGCTTATGAACTCGTCACTCTTGTTATGTGTCATACCATTCCGTGATTGTACCAGCATGCTTATGAACTCGTCACTCTTGTTATGTGTCATACCATTCCGTGATTGTACCTGCATGCTTATGAACTCGTCACTCATGTTATGTGTCATACCGTTCCGTGATTGTACCAGCATGCTTATGAACTCGGCGCTCTTTTTATGTGTCATACCATTCCGTGATTGTACCAGCATGCTTATGAACTCGTCACTCTTGTTATGTGTCATACCATTCCGTGATTGTACCTGTGCTTATGAACTGTGTTCATTGTACCTGCATGCTTATGAACTCGTCACTCTTGTTATGTGTCATACCATTCGTGATTGTACCTGCATGCTTATGAACTCTCGTCACTCTTGTTATGTGTCATACCACCATTCGTGATGATGTACCAGCATGCTTATGAACTCGTCACTCTTGTTATGTGTCAAACCACCATTCCGCGATTGTACCAGCATGCTTATGAACTCGTCACTCTTGTTATGTGTCAAACCACCATTCCGTGATTGTACCAGCATGCTTATGAACTCGTCACTCTTGTTATGTGTCAAACCACCATTCCGCGATTGTACCTGCATGCTTATGAACTCGTCACTCTTGTTATGTGTCATACCATTCCGTGATTGTACCAGCATGCTTATGAACTCGGCGCTCTTGTTATGTGTCATACCATTCCGTGATTGTACCTGCATGCTTATGAACTCGTCACTCTTGTTATGTGTCATACCACCATTCCGTGATTGTACCTGCATGCTTATGAACTCGTCACTCTTGTTATGTGTCATACCATTCCGTGATTGTACCAGCATGCTTATGAACTCGTCACTCTTGTTATGTGTCAAACCATTCCGTGATTGTACCAGCATGCTTATGAACTCGTCACTCTTGTTATGTGTCATACCATTCCGTGATTGTACCTGCATGCTTATGAACTCGTCACTCTTGTTATGTGTCATACCACCATTCCGTGATTGTACCAGCATGCTTATGAACTCGGCACTTGTTATGTGTCATACCATTCCGTGTTGTATGCTTATGAACTCGGCTCTTGTTATGTGTCATACCATTCCGTGATTGTACCTGCATGCTTATGAACTCGTCACTCTTGTTATGTGTCATACCGTTCCGTGATTGTACCAGCATGCTTATGAACTCGTCACTCTTGTTATGTGTCATACCATTCCGTGATTGTACCAGCATGCTTATGAACTCGTCACTCTTGTTATGTGTCATACCATTCCGTGATTGTACCAGCATGCTTATGAACTCACTCTTGTTATGTGTCACCATTCTTTGTTATGTGTCACTCTTGTTATGTGTCATACCATTCAATGATTGTACCAGCATGCTTATGAACTCGTCACTCTTGTTATGTGTCATACCATTCCGTGATTGTACCAGCATGCTTATGAACTCGTCACTCTTGTTATGTGTCATACCGTTCCGTGATTGTACCAGCATGCTTATGAACTCGGCGCTCTTTTTATGTGTCATACCATTCCGTGATTGTACCTGCATGCTTATGAACTCGTCACTCTTGTTATGTGTCAAACCACCATTCCGTGAATGTACCAGCATGCTTATGAACTCGTCACTCTTGTTATGTGTCAAACCACCATTCCGCGATTGTACCAGCATGCTTATGAACTCGTCACTCTTGTTATGTGTCAAACCACCATTCCGTGAATGTACCAGCATGCTTATGAACTCGTCACTCTTGTTATGTGTCAAACCACCATTCCGTGATTGTACCTGCATGCTTATGAACTCGTCACTCTTGTTATGTGTCATACCATTCCGTGATTGTACCTGCATGCTTATGAACTCGTCACTCTTGTTATGTGTCATACCATTCCGTGATTGTACCTGCATGCTAATGAACTCTTCACTCTTGTTATGTGTCATACCATTCCGTGATTGTACCAGCATGCTTATGAACTCTTCACTCTTGTTATGTGTCAAACCACCCATTCCGGCCTGCATGCTTATGAACTCGTCACTCTTGTTATGTGTCATACCACCATTCCGTGATTGTACCTGCATGCTTATGAACTCGTCACTCTTGTTATGTGTCAAACCACCATTCCGTGATTGTACCTGCATGCTTATGAACATGAACTGGCACTCTTGTTATGTGTCATACCATTCCGTGATTGTACCAGCATGCTTATGAACTCGTCACTCTTGTTATGTGTCAAACCACCATTCCGTGATTGTACCTGCATGCTTATGAACTCGTCACTCTTGTTATGTGTCAACCACCATTCCTGTGATGAACTGTACCAGCATGCTTATGAACTCGGCACTCTTGTTATGTGTCCGTGATTGTACCATTATGAACTCGTCACTCTTGTTATGTGTCATACCATTCCGTGATTGTACCAGCATGCTTATGAACTCGGCATGTGTCATACTTGTTTGTACCTGCATGTTATGAACTCGTCACTCTTGTTATGTGTCAAACCACCATTCCGTGATTGTACCTGCATGCTTATGAACTCGGCACTCTTGTTATGTGTCAAGCCACCATTCCGTGATTGTACCTGCATGCTTATGAACTCGTCACTCTTGTTATGTGTCAAACCACCATTCCGTGATTGTACCATGCTTATGAACTCGGCACTCTTGTTATGTGTCAACCATGCTTATGAACTCGTCACTCTTGTTATGAACTCGTCACTCTTGTTATGTGTCAAACCAACCATTCCGTGATTGTACCACCATGCCGTCTTGTTATGTGTCATACCATTCCGTGATTGTACCTGCATGCTAATGAACTCTTCACTCTTGTTATGTGTCATACCATTCCGTGATTGTACCAGCATGCTTATGAACTCGTCACTCTTGTTATTATGTGTCACCACCATTCCGTGATTGTACCAGCATGCTTATGAACTCGTCACTCTTGTTATGTGTCATACCATTCCGTGACCATGCTCGTCACTCTTGTGATTGTCACCATTCCGTGATTGTACCAGCATGCTTATGAACTCGTCACTCTTGTTATGTGTCATACCACCATTCCGTGATTGTACCACATGCTTATGAAACTCCACTCTTGTGATGTGTACCACCATTCCGTGATTGTACCTGCATGCTTATGAACTCGTCACTCTTGTTATGTGTCATACCACCATTCCGTGATTGTACCAGCATGCTTATGAACTCGTCACTCGTACTATCATGTTTCTGATACAACAAAGCAATGGCAAGGTTGGGTCACGTCGGTTCGCCACGGTGATGTGTGAGAAGATTGAGATGCTTGGACAGCTCCCCTGATGCGCCAGCGCCTACTTGTCACAAACCCGATGCCAAGCCTGTTTTTTTATATCCACGCCACTGTTTGGGTGTGAAGCAAATGAGGTTAGATCAGCAGGGGTGTAGCATAATCGTAGGCGTGATACAGGCATACGTTCATCGTTTATGAAATATAAACCTAGTATTATTGCCTCCTTTCTACCGAATAAGGTGATTTGCTGCCGCGGTTTGTGCCCGGATGTTTGATATGAGTCAAAAGGTTGTTTTTTTTTACTGGGGTTTCTATCTTCAGCAATGTATAAACACATGGACTTCGAGACGACAGTGGTAATGGAAGTGGCGGTGAATCCAATAAGAGCCGATTTACCGCTGCGGCCATGTTTGACAAGTCTCGACGTTTTTGACAAGTAACTTATATCTGCTAATCTACCATCCGCCTTTAAAATGCGACGGTTTCATTTCAGCATGCGAGGAGATTAGCATTCAGCGCCAATGCATCACGTTTACTGGGGCTTATTTACGTATTGTTTTCACAAAAGTTCAATAATTGCCCACAATGCACGCAGTGACCGTAGGTAACACTGTCTGTGGAGTAACGCGGTACAAAGGATCAAAGGATCAAAGGATCGAGACGGTTGCCTTCATCGGTCAGCTTTCTTGACGTTTATGTAAACGTAGCACACTTTCAATCAATTCGATTGAACAGCATTGCATCTTCTGACGTAAAACACATCGAATATCAACATACTCACATCACTGTAAAACAGCCAAGGGGTGCGATGGAACATTGTCTTCCTGTAATCCACGGGTTGTTAGATTGCAGTCAACACAGCCTAGTTAGGATACGAATGTTGTTCGTTTTGCCTGACACCGGATTTTGCTCTTAACCTTGCATCTACTGTCTGCATTGTGTATACTAAGATCATGTCTCCTCTTGTATTTCCCCTTGTATGAACAATATGCTGCGTTTATGGTCATCTTAAGATATCAGGCTATCACTGAATCACTTTCCTGCAACCAATAGGACACCTAGAACGTTAATGTACATATGAATAAAGGGAAGATGACATGCGTTCATGTTACAGCTGCAACGTTTGTGGAGGTGTTATCTAAGGTAAATCTGTTTGAATTCATCAGTTTATGGAAAGCCAAAAGAGCGACACGGTATTTTCACAATGACTTCGTTTGATATTTTACTTGACTTTCACATTCTTTATGCCCGTCCATCATAGCTACATAGCGTTAATTGAGTAACTGCTCTCTATAGATGACGGTTGATCCAACTCCTAGCAGGGTAACCATATCCTGGATTGCTGAAGAGATCACATTTGTTTTTTTGAAAATGTCGAAACCTTGGTCCTCTTTATTGTTGGACTCCTCCATCCTATCTCGTCCGCAGAATCACAACACAAAAAGGAGAGATCAAAAAGAGAGATCATGGCATGATTGGTGGTGTGTTAGTGCTGAAAAGGAGAGATCATGGCATGATTGGTGATGTGTTAGTGCTGAAAAGGAGAGATCATGGCATGACTGGTGGTGTGTTAGTGCTGAAAAGGAGAGATCATGGCATGATTGGTGGTGTGTTAGTGCTGAAAAGGAGAGATCATGACATGGTTGGTAGTGTATTAGTGCTGAAAAGGAGAGATCATGGCATGATTGGTGGTGTGTTAGTGCTTAAAAGGAGAGATCATGACATGATTGGTGGTGTGTTAGTGCTTAAAAGGAGAGATCATGGCATGATGGTGGTGTGTTAGTGCTGAAAAGGAGAGATCATGGCATGATTGGTAGTGTGTTAGTGCTGAAAAGGAGAGATCATGGCATGATTGGTAGTGTGTTAGTGCTTAAAAGGAGAGATCATGGCATGATTTGTAGTGTGTTAGTGCTGAAAAGGAGATATCATGGCATGATTGGTAGTGTGTTAGTGCTGAAAAGGAGAGATCATGGCATGATTGGTAGTGTGTTAGTGCTGAAAAGGAGAGCTCATGGCATGATTGGTAGTGTGTTAGTGCTGATGAACAACGAACGGGCTGTCTGTGCGCTACATAGCTAGCAGGATGGATGTCATATCATATGATTATAATTATAACTTCTGACAACACCAAGACATAGATAAATTTTATCAATCAAGCAAGATCCATCAAGTAGGTTTCCATTGCCAGTATCTTTGGTTCTTGTAAATAAGTGCGAGATGTCTGTTCTTCTGTGAATAAGAGATTTGCTCTTAGACAAACAGAACTTCGTTCAAAGCAGCACTTTATGTATAAAACGAAGCTGAAGTAGAATTATTAAATATTTACTTCAATTGAATACAGTTACAGTCTCGTCTTTACAGTAGATTTGTTGGTGTTAATGCTATCCTCTACTATCAACTATGGAGCAATATGACAAAGTTATAGCAATAACTGGTTAAGTATGTGTTAGCCACATCCTATAGAGTGCAGTGGTAGAACCAGGTTGTTTGAGTAGATATTTTGAGCTCTTGATCGACGTTTTCCTAAGGTGTCACTATCTAGGAACAATTATATTACCACTGTGAAGACCCTGCTGACATCCCTAAACACAGAGACCATCAATAGCAATGCACTTATCCGTGACCAGTTGGTATTACAGCCAACGTCATCACAATATCAAACGAGCGGAAGACATTTAGGAAACAGCTTTACAGACCACGAGTGCAGTATTATGCTTTGCCATGTCGAAACCACGTGCATGATCGGCTCACCGATACGTTTGCTTATATCTGCCTCACAAGTTGCCCACGATAACCCGGACGTTAATACGATGTCCATTAATCTCAGCAATATATCTCTGGATTATATACCTCCGAATGGTTGTTTCACAAGTTCTTGATACTGTTATTGAACTTCAACAACCCGTACATTGGAAATCATGATTAATGTCTGGAGCTTAGAATAACACAAAGCAACATAAAGCGCATTGAGCGGCTGTACAGAGATGGGGCAGCAACTCTTGACGTGGCCTCGTGTCTGCTGCGCGCTGCTGTACAGAGATGGGGCAGCACCTCTTGACGTGGCCTCGTGTCTGCTGTGCGCTGAGCGGCTGTACAGAGATGAGGCAGCACCTCTTGACGTGGCCTCGTGTCTGCTGTGCGCTGCTGCCATGTTCGTTATGATACAGCATGTCATTTTCGTCAGAGACACAGTTTTTAACTTATCGTGTCATTATGTATCGAATACGAACGTAACATGTTTCGGCATCCTCATAGTCGTCAACATCATAGTTGATGTTGATCAGGTCGTGTCGAACTTTTACCCTCATAATTGTCATCCCCATCAATTTCACAGTCGTTCTCATTACGAACATGGTACAGCATTAACCAGGTTTTGCATTAAAAGGGACAATCATCTTTGCTGAATAGCGTTTCATTAACAACCAAGTCACAAGCATAGGAGTTTTCTGTCTCTTCATGAATACGAACATTGAGGGTTAAAAATGCAACAAAACTCTGCATGTCTTTACTATGCATATTGTAGTTATAGTGGACGTACAATTCTGGAAAATAAACGAAATTATCCGGCCGTTGCTTAAAATGCAAAATCTACCCATGAAGTAAAAGGAAGTTTCAATAAGGCCGGCATTAAACGTCACCTAGCATGCTCTGATGGCTGGCGGTATTTCTGACTAGCGCCGACTGGTCTGCTAGGTGCAAGCGAGGTCAGACCAGATCTTTGGTATTGTTGAGAGGTCAGACCAGGGCGGCTAGGTGCAGGAGAGGTCAGACCAGGGTGGCTAGGTGTAAGAAAGGTCAGACCAGGATGGCTAGGTGCAAGCGAGGTCAGAGCAGGGTGGCTAGGTGCAAGCGAGGTCAGACCAGGGTGGCTAGGTGCAAGAGAAGTCAGACCAGGGCGGCTAGGTGCAAGAGAAGTCAGACCAGGGCGGCCAGGTGCAGGAGAGGTAAGACCAGGGCGGCTAGGTGCAGGAGAGGTAAGACCAGGGCGGCTAGGTGCAGGAGAGGTAAGACCAGGGGCGGCTAGGTGCAGGAGAGGTAAGACCAGGGCGGCTAGGTGCAAGAGAAGTCAGACCAGGGAGGTTAGGTCAGGGTATATCCACCTATTGTAATTGAATAGACATTAAAGATAAAAAAGATAAAGATAATTTATTATCCCTATTCGGGAATTTGCTTTACAGTCTACAATTAACTCGTGTCTCTCTGTCACTTTCCTCGTGTCCCAGCCCCTGCTAGGCCCGTGTTTTGGCAGGAAAATTCCAGATGGCGCTGGAAGACGGGTGCTGTGATGAAGAAGCAGTGACCCGCAGATATCGAGCAGTTCCTTCCTGGTGTAGGACAGCATATGCTTTATTTGCACACGGTCGTCACATGATCGGCAACTCACGTTACATATTGATGTGGTGGTCAGAAAGACGGCTGGTCGTTTGGTGACGTTGATGACGTTGTAGTTTCCAAGGTCGAAGAGTGGAAAGACACTGGAAACAGGACCAGGCAAAGCACGTGGCTTTCCTAGAAGCGAAGCGCGTAGTTGAGCAGCGGGAAAAAACACAATGTCCCTTTCTGGGCAGCTGATGAGTAAGTCCAACAGATTCAGATATATCCTTTGATTCAAAGATGTTGTAGACGATCTTATTCACACACTGCACTAAAAACACAAGCCCAACAAAGGCCAAAACAGGAGGAAAATGACGCAAAAAAACGAGCACACACTAGACTGCGTGTCGCCGCGGTGCAGCGCCACCTAGATAAGAGATATGATGTAATCTGGCAGGCTCGCTGATGTTAGTCTGGTAGGCTCGCTGATGTTAGTCTGGCAGGCTCGCTGATGTTAGTCTGGTAGGCTCGCTGATGTTAGTCTGGTAGGCTCGCTGATGTTAGTCTGGCAGGCTCGCTGATGTTATTAGTCTGAGTCTGGCAGGCTCGCTGATGTTAGTCTGGCAGGTCTCAGCTCGCTGTGTTAGTCTGGTAGGCTCGCTGATGTTAGTCTGGTAGGCTCGCTGATGTTAGTCTGGTAGGCTCGCTGATGTTAGTCTGGCAGGCTCGCTGATGTTAGTCTGGTAGGCTCGCTGATGTTAGTCTGGCAGGCTCGCTGATGTTAGTCTGGTAGGCTCGCTGATGTTAGTCTGGCAGGCTCGCTGATGTTAGTCTGGTAGGCTCGCTGATGTTAGTCTGGCAGGCTCGCTGATGTTAGTCTGGTAGGCTCGCTGATGTTAGTCTGGCAGGCTCGCTGATGTTAGTCTGGTAGGCTCGCTGATGTTAGTCTGGTAGGCTCGCTGATGTTAGTCTGGCAGGCTCGCTGATGTTAGTCTGGTAGGCCCACTGAGCTCTATCAGGCTCGCTGATGTTAGTCTGGTACAGGATGTTAGTCTGGTAGCTCTATCAAGAGTCAGGCAGGCTCGCGACAGTCTGGTACTTGATGTTAGTCTGGTAGGCCCACATGTTAGTCTGGTAGGCAACTGATGTTAGTCGAGGCTTGATGTTAGTCTGGCAGGCTCGCTGACTGGTAGGCTCGCTGATGTTATTCAGTGGCTCGCTGATGTTATTGTGTTGTTTCTGATATTTAATACATTTGTAGGTGATGGGCCACCACTATGTATGTCATTTATATTTCTATGCTGAAGTATCATGCATATACAGTTCCCACTTGAAGCGCTCTATGTACCACAACGTTTGATCCTTACAGAGCTTGCAACATTCGAGCGTTAACGATGTTTTATTCAGGCTAAATGCGAGACCTTATGGTTATGTCCATTTATATTTATGCTGAAGTATCATGCATATACCTTCCCACTTGAATTATGTACCTCTGTTTATCCTTACTACCTTGAGAAGCCTCACGGTTGCTCGTTAGTTAGATGGCTTTCTATGCTAATGACGTCGTACACCTCCACTGTGACGACAGGCGTTTCCATTAAACCGAAATGCAATTATGGAAATTCCCCCCCGATAGCTTTCTGATAGCGCCTGAATATGCGTCTGTATATGGTATCCCGCGACAGGCTGTAAAGCTGATGTCCCTGTTTGGGCTAATTAACTTCCTTCGAGTTGGATTTCAGCAGAGAAGTCGGTGGGGTAATGGTAATCCCCGACTTGTGTTAATAAACAGACATCAGTTGATTCCGACGTAAGCTTTATTTTGATGGTTTTTCAAATATTTATAATTCGCTTCGTTGACAACACCCAAGTTCGTTGATCGGCTTTGTAGAGTCACAGCAGCTTCGTTCGGTGGCTCGGTGGGTGGGTGTGTGTCGAGGTTGAAAAGGCGCTTCCTTTATACATCATCCCTACGCGTGGCCCGAACATTATTTAACCTAACAACACGTTCCTCCTCTTAACATATTGACATGCACCATCAATTTTCCTTCTCTCAGCATCCCCACATGCATCATCACTTTCCCACATTAAAGGAGGTGTACTGCATTCGACATTTTAATTACTACTACGTTATAATATGATTACTTATTAATGCTACAAGTAACCGCGAGTATGTGACCATTCCATACCGCGGCACTTCAATCCAAAGCCGTTAAATACGTGCATGATGACATTAGTTGACATCCGCTACTCAACCTCGATGACTACCACTTCCAAGAGCGAGCACCGAGGTTTCCGGCACGTTTGTTTATAACAACAGAGGCGCGGATCACCGCGACCTGTCCACACCTGTAAAGGGTTTCCCCGCTCATGACAGACTTCACAAGGTTTACACGCAGGCCGTCACCATTTAATTACGTGCAACTCCCCTTGCCGAAGCAATGTCAAATTCCGAGGAAGGTCAGACGCAGATGCCCAAGAATCTTTGTTTTGAACGTTTTCGCAAAAACGAGTGCAAATACCAAATAGATCCAGCGACTCAGAGATTATATCATATGAAGAATCAGCAGTACCGCATGGATATCTGCATCCGATGTTCCCCATTTAAAAATGTACAAGGTCAATGCAGGACATGTTTTATCGCCATAACGAATATGCGGCTGAAATGCATATAGATATTGATGTGATGGGATGTTAGTTGAATGGCTTAGTGAGGTCACGGCTCTAGTGAGGTCACGGCTCTAGTGAAGTCACGGCTCTAGTGAGGTCACGGCTCTCTTTACAATAACATCATCAGCGGCTGTATGTTAATATTGGATATTGCAGTAAAATTATAAGGCTATTAATGTTATGTGGAAGATTACACTTTGGATGAAGATAAACCTACACACCACATACTTACGCCCTTGCCAACTTATTGTCACCGCCATGGTCCTTTTTCAGACGTATTATACAGCTGTTCGGGTCTCTCCAGCGGCTTCTTCAATTGAACACATTGGGCAAATAACCGCATCAAGTCACCATTGATATTTGACCTGTTTATTATAATATAAATCATTCTTTAACAACCAAGCAACAGAACAATTTCAGCTGACAACGATGCAAACAAATCATTTCACAGAAAAAGAGCGGGTTGTCATATCTCATGAAATGCCACTTTATAATAGCTCCCGCACATGCGCGGACGTGGTGGTGAATAAGGTGTTGAATCAAGTCAGAGTCAGCTTGGCTGCTGAGGCCAAGTTCGACTAGAGACGGCGGCTCGTGATCAGTGGCGTATATATGCTGGGAGCATCGCCAATGTGAGGCTTCCCTTCCAGTATACAGTATGTGAGGCACTTGTAAATAAGCACTTTACGCAGAGAGCAGGTGCCGATAACAGCATCTCATCAACTGCGCTTTTCTGCTCCCTCTAGAGTCACAATAGCGTCTACATTGCAGCGAAATATCCAGGTGACATATGTTGGACGGAAACTGCCTTGATGTTTGCACAAGAAGCATGCGTTTCGATGAGCGGAGTGGGCATACACTTTGCTATGTGCTTGACTTCGGCGCATGGTTGTTATTTACATTGTAAATAGAAAATAGATTATCATACCATAACACGCTTAGGTTTATCAAGAGGAAAAAACAAGAGAAGCAAGTACAATCCAAGCGGCGATGAAAGACCACAAACTGTTTGCGCATGCGCCCACATAACATTTTGTGTCACCGCCAACCGACTATATAGATATCGGTTTTCATGGCCACTCAAGCTCTGTTCTCAAAGCATTAAGGAAGTGTTCTGCGTTCGAGACAGGAATATGTCATGAACTTTTTCAACTCGATATACAATAATAATTGTATATTGTGAAGTTCTTCAACCATTTGTCAATTACAAGAAATCGTTTTCATGCTGCAAACAACCATCGGCCATAAAGATATCCATATATGCGGCATTCAACGGGCCAGTCGAACTAGTCTGATTTTGTCAGAGAGTAACTAATTGTGTCAGATATATCAACTTGAGTGTATTAGCATATGATTTGCCGATTGAATGATGATACGGGGCAGACTGTGGCACTCGCCCCTACCACGCATTCTCCACTGGCTCCATATAACACGGTCATTATTAGTGTTATTATCAAGTGCACAGGTCTGGTACATTAAGTGTTATTATCAAGTGCACAGGTCTGGTACATTAAGTGTTATTATCAAGTGCACAGGTCTGGTACATTAAGTGTTATTATCAAGTGCACAGGTATGGTACATTAAGTGTTATTATCAAGTGCACAGGTATGGTACATTAAGTGTTATTATCAAGTGTGCACAGGTGCACAGGTCTGGTGGTGTTACATTAAGTGTTATTATCAAGTGCAGGTCTGGTACATTAAGTGTTATTATCAAGTGGTACATTAAGTGTTATTATTATCAAGTGCACAGGTATCAAGGTACATTAAGTGTACATTATTATTATCAAGTCAAGTGCACAGGTTAAGTGTTGGTACATTAAGTGTTATTATCAAGTGCACAGGTATGTTACATTAAGTGTTATTATCAAGTGCGCAGGTCTGGTACATTAGGTGTTATTATCAAGTGCGCAGGTCTGGTACATTAAGTGTTATTATCAAGTGCACAGATATGGTACATTAAGTGTTATTATCAAGTGCGCAGGTCTGGTACATTAAGTGTTATTATCAAGTGCACAGGTCTGGTACATTAAGTGTTATTATCAAGTGCACAGGTCTGGTACATTAAGTGTTATTATCAAGTGCGCAGGTCTGATACATTAAGTGTTATTATCAAGTACATCGCGCTTAAGTGGACTTATCCACGTCGTAAATGTTGACTCGAAAACGCACTTTGTGAAGGTATGTGTTACTGCTAAAATTCGTCTTAGGCTTTTCAATCAGCGTAGTTTTGATTATTCAAAAGACACACGTTAATGGAAAGAATGCAGGCAATACTAAGGTTGCATATTATAAAGATTCATCTTCATTCATTCCATTTGTCAACAGCCTCTTCGTGAAACTCGGTTAAATTATTCTAAAGCAAGATTTTCTTGCTCAAGCCGATGTCGTTGCATTAAGAGCTGCAACTGACTCCATCGAATGCAATCAATATTCTCGTTTATGCTGCACTCAAACACCACAACTAGTGAAAGTTTGATTAGCGAAATGAGGCTTACAAATTCATGCAGCATGACTAAAAAACAAACTGCATGCGATGTAAAAAGAAGCACGGCGTAAATAAACACAAGTAGACAGGAGAAGGTAATATGGAACATGACGTTAGGACGATGAATACCAGTAGACAGGAGAAGGTAATATGGAGCATGATGTCAGGACGATGAAAAACAGTAGACAGGAGAAGGTAATATGGAGCATGACGTCAGGACGATGAATACCAGTAGACAGGAGAAGGTAATATGGAGCATGAAGTCAGGACGATGAATACCAGTAGACAGGAGAATGTAATATGGAGCATGACGTCAGGACGATGAATACCAGTAGACAGGAGAAGGTAATATGGAGCATGACGTCAGGACGAAGAATACCAGTAGACAGCTGAAGGTAATATGGAGCATGACGTCGCGACGATGAATACCAGTTTACGCACAGACATCTCGCCCTTCTCCACACTAGCATGTCTACCATCACCACACAATACACACACACGACTCTCTTTCATACACACGACGCATCTCACCTTCCTCATTCACCGCACAAATGCCCCACTTCTTCACGCACGCATCAATCCCTTCCACGCATCAGCATCTCTCCGTTCCTCTAACACACTCCCCCTATCCAAATCACACGTTCCCCCTTCCCCCTTCCTCCTTCCCCATACACAGCTCTGCCTTTCCTACACACACACCTCGCCTCCCCCCTCCACCACGCACATATCTCCCTTCCGACACACGCACACAACTACCACACACATATCTCCCTTTCGACAATCACACATCTCGCCTTCCGCCTTCCAAACACACATCCCTCTTCATCATACTCACATCCCCCTCCCTTATACACACATCCCCTTTACATACACGCAGATCTTCCTCCTTCATACACACATACCCCTCCTTCATACTCACATCCCCCTCCCTTATACACACATCCCCTTTACATACACGCAGATCTTCCTTCCTCATACACATTTCCCCTACCTCATACACATATCCCCTTTACATACACACACACCCTTCCTCATACACACATCCCACTCCCTCATACACGCATTGCATTTTAGGCTCCGGTCAGATAAAACGTCAATTGGACGGCAATGCGCTGCGTCAACCACACGAGTGAAATAATGCCTACGTCAAATGAAACATATTTTCAGCAATGATGTCTCTTGCATAAACTGCCACTTACCTTGCAATTCGTGACACCCTCAGGGTGTAAGCGCATCGTAATTCTTTTATCGATTAGATGCATAAATGAATGAGCCGAAGACAAGCAGAAAGGCAGCTCCAGACTCGACCTCATTACTACCGCAAACATGCGATGAACGATATCGAAATAGATGAGTCTTCAGGTCATTAAATATGTACTTATTTGTTATACCAATAGTGCTCCGAAAATATCAGCGTACAAAAGCATCGATGCAAAGAGATGATTTAAACTACTCACAGAAATATGCAATTTCATCAGGCAAACAACATCTATTGATCATTCTCATCATGCAGGGAAACGAAAACATCCATACTGATAGCAATTATTATAATAATGATAATAAAAACACTTTGTCAGCCACTCATTCCTGATTTGAGAACCAGTGCGATGTGGCAGGGTCTCTGAGATCTTGTGATCAGGCGGGCAGGATAGTTTTGTGGACGCTGCAGTTATGTCAGCTAAGTGATGCGAGACCGCTATAGTCGTCCCGTTTCAAGATTTCTAGTGGCTCATCAAGACCTACCCCTTCTAGTGGCTTATCAAGACCTACCCCTTCTAGTGGCTCATCAAGACCTACCCCTTCTAGTGGCTCATCAAGACCTACCCCTTCTAGTGGCTCATCAAGACCTTCCCCTTCTAGTAGCTCATCAAGACCTACCCCTTACTAGTGGCTCATCAAGACCTACCCCTTCTAGTGGCTCATCAAGACCTACCCCTTCTAGTGGCTCATCAAGACCTACCCTTACTAGTGGCTCATCAAAGTATTACGAAATATACAAACTGCCCGACATTGTCATCTAAGAAACCAACCCCTAATCCAACACTGTTGACCACTTTGCCTCAGCACTGAACAGTATTATCCATAGGATAAGGGGTTATACATGGCGTTTGTCACAGGTGATGAATGCCCAGAATACGCCTGATTTAATTCTGACAAATGTGTGCGAACAAGATGCTAACAACTAATGCCTTAATATGAGATCAAGGTCAAAACAAAACCTCTTGGTTCTGCGCATTATTGCTCCCAACCATTTAAAAAAAATCAGAAAAATTTCCGAAATTGCGACCTGTATCGCGAAACAAAATAAATGTGAACTAACATCCAAAAATCGACTGATCGCCTAACTTGGCGAATGCGAAGTTTAAAATGACATCAGTCAGCACCCATCGTCGTCCGTGTAAGTGTTCACTTCACAATTGACGCATTCCATCCGTGAGTCTATAGCTGTGTGCTGGCTCAGACAGTAGCGCATGTATAGGTACAATCATTCCTGCTTGTTTGTGATGCCTCATGAATCAGGACGTCTGTCTGCACCCTCCCTCATGAATCAGGACGTCTGTCTGCACCCTCCCTCATGAATCAGGACGTCTGTCTGCACCCTCCCTCATGAATCAGGACGTCTGTCTGCACCCTCCCTCATGAATCAGGACGTCTGTCTGCACCCTCCCTCATGAATCAGGACGTCTGTCTGCACCCTCCCTCATGAATCAGGACGTCTGTCTGCACCCTCCCTCGTCAATTGAGTGTACAGAACCTGTATATTGGACTGTGAACAGTGTGCCTGCTTACCACCCGGCGTATTGGTGAACATGAATGGATGTCATCTTGGCGCATCGGCAGCGTTTATATTGGGCATTTACGGCTCGTGGTATCATATCAAATGGATCGGCGAGGCATCGCTCCACACATGGGCACCAGTAACGTCTGGTGGCGAGGCATCGCTCCACACATGGGCACCAGTAACGTCTGGTGGCGAGGCATCGCTCCACACATGGGCACCAGTAACGTCTGGTGGCGAGGCATCGCTCCACACATGGGCACCAGTAACGTCTGGTGGGCATACAGACGGTTACAGATTTTATTTCCAGAAATACTGATGATTCACGCACTGTGATATGTTGCGACCTTGGTCTTAGGACACTCCTCTGCATATCATATATATTATCCATCACTGAAATCATCACCGTGAACACTGGCCTTACTCTAGGTGGCGTAACATACTGCGCTATATATGCCAGGCCACTAACACAGGCTGCCATTAATGTCAGTGAGCGTCATGGCGGCAGGTAAATGATGATGACAATCACAAAGACGAGAGTGATGATGATGATGATGGATGATGATGATGATAATGATGATGATGAAGATGATGATGATGATGATGATGATGATGATGATGATGATGATGATGATGATGATGATGATGATGATGATGATGATGTAGACCATGATGATGATGATTGTGATGGTAGCATTTTTGACCAATATATTTTTATTGTAAATGACATCTGTCAGCACCCATTGTCGGCCTTGTACGTATCAACTTTACTATATACCCTTTACATCATTACAGAATGTTTTGCGGTCATGGGTAACAGCCCTTATGGAATTGCGTTGTGAGAACGACATCAGAATATCCTACCTTTGAACATCCATAACATGTGTTTGGAGACCATGAGGTGATAGTTCAGAACCCAACTGTCTATTACAGTCATTATCCAACTGACAAAACTAATCGCCAGTAAACCTCCTGATACACGGACGAAGACATGTAGAATCAGTTAGACACAGTGCAAACTATCAATCACTGCATGAACAAATCGATTTGGTAATCGACCTGAATCTCCTGGGATGTTCGGAATGTAACTTATTTATGGCGGCTATATAAACTTGACGGTATAGGCATATGATACGGAGCACCATGTGCACTCACCACAATAACTCACCAACCATCGTCAGCTTATTACAATCCATATTAAAAACTACCCATTGTTTGATTCCATTAAGCGATGATATCAGAAAGAAGGGCTGTTACATCAAGGTAGAGTGGCTTACATACGTCATCATCATACGTCAGCCAATAAATGAGCCAACATGCTCTTGATGACTTACTGTTAATGGCGTCAAGTTATGCGTTATATATTACCAAGACTGCTGCATCCATTCATCTTATGCGTCAACCGTATCGTTGGCAGGATTATTCAAAGCATGATCACGACTGAATAAAGCTACTACACAAGCCTCGTCATATGGCCTTAATACGTGTGATTTCAAAAGGTATCCTCCAAGCCTCAGCCCCATGCATTACAATTTCATTGATCCGAAGTCTGTTAGAGGGAAATCACTTCATGGGACGTTACTCACCTGTGTAATATCAAGATCTTATTGTTGGAAGATTTGTCGTTCAATAATAGTTGTTACTGACTCATCACTGATAACCGCAACACAACGGGATGTCCGGCTAACGAACTGACACAAACAAGCAAAGCTAATGTCGTGTGTGGCTTCTGAACAGCACCAAAATCCAATTTTACAAGCAAAGGTGAAAAAAGGCATTATTAAAGAAAGCGAGGCAGCTAATACAACACACTAACTGTACATATGGCGGTAAACGGTTAGCATCGGTTGGCTTAGTATATCACTCATTACAGATATACTTCTTCCGTCATGGCTATCTGCCTACAAACTTACCTAAAACATCTGCTCCCAAAACGCACCAGTCTTACTTCCTCACTTCCTCCACTCACAAGTTCCACATAGGGGGGAATAATGTTATCACAGACACGGTTGAAAAAGGCAGACATTTATATTAAGTCTCGTACTCGAGCTTATCCATACCCCTGATACAAGCACATGGCGAAGGGATCATAGACTGACACGAGTGTTTATACACAGCCCTTACCAGCTCAAAGCTTCGCAAAGGTGCATCATTCATCCATCATAACCCTTTCTTTCATTTTTTGCCCCCAAAAAATTGACAGATATGGCAATGTTACTTTTCAGGCGAGAAAGGTTAACAAAAGGAATGTTTCCCGGTGAATGTGCAGCGTGAGGCTATTCTACATAGCAGGAGGAGGAACAATTGAGAAGACCCTCTCCCCTTCCTCTGCTCTCCTTCAGTAGCACCTTCCCGTAGTGCTCTGTTGGGCTCAGAAGGGAAGAGCCATTCCTCAATGTAGGGTGGCCCTCCATTGTGTTTCGCCTTGTAGGGGCGTGTCATGATATTGTACCGCATCCTGCACCCAACTGGCACAGCCAATGGAGGCATTTACAAACAGATGTGATGCCATCTACACATTGCTGAAATGACCCGTGAAGACAATGAGTAGCAAACGAGATGTAAGAAAATGACACAAACATGACTAGCATTAGGAGCAGCCGCGCACCTTTACTCTGCTCTAATTTCTTTCGGAATAGCAATTGCTTGAAAGTGTCCGCAGCACCATCGAATGCAGCAGCGCCCTAGCATCACATTAATACTACCGCCTATGCAACTTATTTATTTCCACGT